>NTHP01000791.1:122022-135723 GCA_003416845.1 Oplegnathus fasciatus
TTTTTGTCCTGGACAGGAGGAGGCTGACCGAGCCTTCCAGATCATCGAGGTACAGGTGTTGTCCAACTGGGGCCACCAGGAGTACACCTGCATGTACCGCTTCAGAGTGCACGGGACGCCTGGAGACGTGTGAGGATGCTGCAGAGATGATGTCAGATTATTGAATACAGCGTGGAGACGCAGTGAAACGTCGCACATCGATGTTCGATGCTCTTTCAGACGTCTCGAGGTTTACAGTCACCTCCCAGCTAACTGCTCCACCTGCTGCGAGTTACTGTGAGTTACAGACTTCAATCACAGTGACCGTAAACCCACTGAGTCACTTCCAGACCAAGTGTGATCTGAGTGTTGTCATTTTCCTGTGGAAAGAGGACACGCTGACAGCTGTGATGTATCATTTTTCTGTCAATAGTTGATATTTTTATATCAGTGTTGTTTTGTATTTGCTGTGTTAAAGGTCCTTCATGTTTTAGCCCATTTGTCTTTTATCGGGTACATTATTGCGGTGCGGTAATACACTTGTGAGCAGAAAATGTTTTTTCAAGTCCATCTTCAAAGAGTACTCACATGCCCATGTGGACATAGACAGTTTTTGGTCACTGTAATTGTTCCTCCTGTCTATACTGGTCCTGATCCCTTTCTCAGCCCCTGATTTTAATGTAAGTGATGAAGTCCAGTCCTCTTTCTGTATAAACATACATTATAAAGTTCAGCTGAAGATAATATGAAGCTTCAGCAGTTTGAGTTGACAAATGAACTCTTTTTAGAATAAAATGTCCCCTTTGTGTTTCCTTACTGAGCCACGATAGAGGTACGGTAACACAGAGAAAGGATTTCAAACTAAAACGCCTATAACTTTATCACCCATCACTTCCACTGAAATGGCTTTAGGAGGGGATCTCTTCATGGCCAGTATGAACCAGTTGTGACCAAAAGACTGCCAATGTTCATGTTGGCATGTAAGTATTATTGAAGATAAACGTGAAAAAATGTGGACCCATCCTTTGAAATGTCTGTTGCATTCAAATACACTGCAACACGTTGTTTTTCCATCTGAATTTGATTCTCTGACAGTAAATGTCATCGGTGTGATGCAGCTGATCATCAGACATCAGAGTGTCATTGAACGCACCAACAGGGTTTTCAAAATGGCTCCTGCTCACAGCTGCAGTACTGAACGATGATAATGTAACTTTGACAAAAAATGAGAAATAGTTCTCTGTTCTGATGACGCATCAAGCAGAGACATTTAAAGTTTGAAAAAGGTAAGTCTGAAAATTACTGCTCAGTTGAAATGAGGATATTTTTGCACTGAAGTCTCACAGCTGTAAAATTCCATGTTTATTTTTGCCTTCAGGTTAATGGAAGATGAATGTGTATTTTTATTAGGGATTCTCTGACTGTTGTGAAATGTGTTGGGGCCACTTTTTTACTTGCGTAATATATATTTTTGTGTTTTTGTATGTGATTTCAAGCTGGACATAATAAAGATGTGAAATTTGAGGTTTTTATTTACGTGTATGACAGCTAGTGTCTGAACTGGGATGAACATCTACCAAGCTTTTATTTGGTTCAGTTTGTTGGCAGGATTATCTGAAAAACTTTCCTTTGAAAACTTTTTTTAGTTGTTGTGATTGTTCAGACGTAGTTATGAGCAGCCAAGTCAGAAAAAATGTTCACGTCAACCTCGTAATGCCAAGCTGGAGAAAGATACAGATGTAAGATATCGCCCACTTGGCAGAAAGAATTGTGAAAGTGTCAATAAACCGATGAAATACCCACAAAACCACCAGAGCTGCAACGATAATTAATCGACTATTTTGATAATCGATTAATTCTTCAAACAAAAAAGCAACTTTTGATGATTCCAGCTTCTCAAATGTCTTTTCTCAGTTTGTTTGACACTAAGCTGATTATCTTTTGGGTTTTGGATGTTTGAAGACCTCACCTTTGACTCTGGGAAAATGGGATGGACATTTTTCCCTGTTTTGTGTTTTACGGACTAAAAGATGAATCAGTTCAGAAAATGAATCGGCAGGTTAATCAGTGACGACCAATCCGGAGTTGCAGCTCTAAAGGCCGGCACACGCATTTGGACAGTTGAGCTGATTATGAATCTGATTTGTGACGACTGATGGGACCAAGTTGGACTGAGTCTGTTCCAGTCTGAGTGTGACCTGTAAAGAGTCTGAAGTCTTCAGATCCAGTCGCTGCTGGTTGTTCTCACAAAGAGTTTTTAAACATGTTTTATATTTGTGACTGACGTTGGTGACCGATGAAGACATCACTTGTGCGCCACTGAGGGAGACGTACCTGTAAATAAACAGCTTTACCTGAAGTTCATTCAGCTCCAGGTCCCTCTGGAGGCTCTACAGTCCTACACACCTCTCAGCATAAGTGTTGCTGCATATAAACAGTGAGGCTGCTGGTTGGCGTTCATGTTTGTTTTGGTACAAGAACTCGTGACAGTCGGTGTTCTCGTGGGATTTGCGGGGTCGTCTCTCCAGAGCTCCAGTGTTACTGAGCGGAGGTTCAGGGTGTTGTCTGGTGGATTTACTCGGTCGTTTCTGCTCCTTCCTGACTGTCAGAGACTAAAACATCTTTATGTTGGTTTGTCTCTCAACTCGTCTTCATATTTGTCGAGCTGAAGAAGAGTCTTCAGTCATGCAGCTGAATGAGGTACACGTGGAAAGCGATGCTGATACTTATGTCTACACATTTGACAGATGAGATGCTGAGTAGTTGTTGTCTCCTCAAAATGACGCTGCAGTGAGCGAGGACATCCTGTTTGGTGAACAAAATCCTCACATCTCACTCTCCCCCTGCTGGGAGCAGCAGTCAGGGAAGCGAGAAGCCACGTGAGCCGAATGGAAAGCAACTTCACTCCAACCGACTGACCTACAGAGACACATCGCAGCCCTCGAGCCATGCTGCTAGCAGAGCTGGCAGTTCAAGGTAAATAAAACCTGATATAACACAAATAAAACGGATAAAAAATGAAAAAATGTACGAAGTCTAGGCTGTCAGATCACACCTGATTTAACTTGTTAATGAACAGTGTAATGAACACACACAGTGGGTGGGAAACTTAACTTATAAATTAAACTACAACAGTTTATACAAGAACAGCTGAAACCATCAGACCATTAATCAATCAATCGATTGACAGACAATTAATCATTATTTTGATGACTGTTGAAGTCATTTTTTAACTGTTACGGTGATGTCATCCTGCATCATCAGCACATCATCAGGACCCACGTGGGGAAATCAAATTCTGACTGACAGTAGGTCGGTCTGCACTTTAATCATGGATGTATTATAAGAACTGCATACTGGATACAAAGATGGCGCCTCGTCACGCCTCTGGCCCAGCCGCGCTGCTCTTACACAGCGGTGACGTCAGAACAAAAAAGACTTTTCTGGGCTTTGGAAAAGTTTTACAAAGATTAAACCCCCGTGGCTTACACATATACAATACAAAAAGTAATAACTGACCATGTTTACAGCTGGAGGTGTCCTGCCAATTTTACAATGGTGGTCTATGAGGAAAATGCTTTTTGGGCTGCAGGAGGATTTGGAAGCAATTGGAAGCAAGGCTCAGCAGTGGCTCCATATCCAGTCCTTATAATACACTTCTTTTTTTTTATTGACACAACGAAAATATACAAAACAAGACAGGGAGTAGATTTACAAAAAAAGGGATAGAGTTCAATCAACAATGGTGGAGATGATGCTGAAATACATTCAATTACACAGAGAATAGCGGTACCAGCATACTACACTGAAAATCAAGAGCGAATAAGGATTTTTTAAACACACAAAAAAATTTAACAAAATGAGAACAGGCAAGGAGCACAAAGGAGCCAGGTAAGACACATTAAAAAAGCACTAACAGGGTATATTACTGATACTATTTTAAAATGGGTTTCTTTGACTTTAGGAGCAAGAGGACATGATAGGTAGAAAGAAAAGGACTGTCTCCTTAAAGGCACCTCTACATTATTAAACTTTTTGTTTAAAAGCCAGGCTAAGTGTCTTGTTATCGCATTTCTTATCCAATAAATTGACATCACCAACTTTTAGAGAAGTCAAAGAAGGTACAATCAAAGAAAACTGCACACTGTTTTGTATCATTCAAAGTAAAGGAATAGGAATTGCTTTACAGATTTTGTCATATCCTTTTCTTGAAGTAGTAATTTTAAAGTTTCTGGTAAATTCTTCAAAGGATAACAAGTGTCCATCTGAATTCAATAAATCATACCAATCTATTTAAAAATAGATTTTCTGTTTATGGTAATAACCCTGTTATTCCACAAAAGAGAATTATGTGGGTAAATATAATTTTTCCAAAAAGTAATGCCTGTTTGTGGACGTCAGATAGTTTTACAGGAATTTTAGACACTTCAAAATCACATTTGAGCAGGAAGTCAATCCCTCCAACCTTATTAAATATTTTTGTCAGGGATACGGTACCATATAGACTGAGGTTGGGAAATACATTCTTTTAACCATTTGACTCTAAAAGCTGCAATTACAGATTCAAATTCCATAGCTCTTAACCCCCTATTAGCATAATCTCTAACCAATTCACGTAGGTAACGAGTTTTGTTTCTCCATATAAACTTATTTATTATGGAGTTCCATTTCATCACTTTTGATGAAGTGTATAAAGAGGCATGGGTAAATAAGTCTTGATAAACCATCTGTTTTAGACAGAAGAAGTTGACCCAATACAGATAAATCTCGCTTGAGCCAATGATGTAAAGATTTCGGTACAGCCTTTAATCTGGGAATAACATTCAAATCTTCTCTGTTTTGCATTTTTTTTGTTATTACTAAACCAAGATATTTTACAAAT
The DNA here is from genome assembly GCA_003416845.1 of Oplegnathus fasciatus. NCBI lineage: Eukaryota > Metazoa > Chordata > Actinopteri > Centrarchiformes > Oplegnathidae > Oplegnathus > Oplegnathus fasciatus. The sequence goes on from NTHP01000791.1 coordinate 126,884, forward strand.
TTAAAATAAAGCTATCATGTGGAATCAGTGAATTATAAACAAGTATATCCAAGACTAAACGAGTATGATTATGAATGTGTCTCCCTTTGATAAATGCAGACTGTGTTGCATCAATTACCTTACTTAGTCCTTTCTTAAGTCTATTAGCGTAAACATGCTAAAAGCTTGTAATCTCCACAAAGGAGTGTAAGAGACCTCCAATTCTCTATCTAAAGATGATTTGTCTTTGTTTGGTTTTGGTATAAGCGTGATTACACCTTGTTTCATAATTTCAGTCCAGAAGTGTTTGTAAAACTCTGTTGTAAGACCATCAGAGCCCGGTGACCTTCCATCAGGTATCTGTGAAATGGCAATGTCCAGCTCTGATATAGAAATTTCAGCTTCGGTTAGAACTTTAAAATGATCATCTATTTTTGGGGTCCAGTCCTTCAACAGGCCCAGGAAGAAATCAGCATCTTGATTTGAGAACTTGGAACTTTAAAGAGTTTTATAAAACGTAAAGATGCAAATGTTAATCATTTCCTGATCCTCACTCAAACAATTATTAACATAAAGTTTATTTATGACCTTTTGGGCCTTTCGATTTTTCTCTAAATTGAAAAAATATGAGGAATTCTTTTCACCGTCCTCGATCCATCTTGCCTTTTCTGTGTAAAGGCCATCTAACATCAACTGCAATTGATGGAGTTCAAGATTATTCTCATCATTCAGATTAGTTTGGCTACCCAGAGAAGCTATTTTGGATATAATGTCTAGTTATTGTTTTTGTCTTAACTTGGCTAATTTTTTGCCAATTGAATGGCAATTTTCCTAACATTGTATTTGAGCTGCTCCCATTTATTCGTAGGGGATAAGTGACCTTGTAGTTTGACCTCACTGATTAAGGATAAGATCCTGTTACAAAATGAATTACTTTTCAATAAATTACTTAAACTTACTTAAGTTTAACTTACTTAACTTACTTAAACCCCGCCCCCTCCATGTTAGCAGATGGGACATGGGCCAAACTAAAAAATCAAAGTACACGTCAAATAAATTTTCCCCAAAGATGATTTCTGTCATTTCAGGTAGTTCTTATCACGCTGATGTTTGTTCAAGTGTTCGTTTTTCTGATAAGTTTGGTTTTAATGAGTTATTTGATGCTATAAAAACGGGGTGAAGCGTCATGATTGACAGCTGTCAATCACAGTGAAGTAGTCACAGAGGCACCTGCAGACGTCTTTTAGGGAATTGTACGTACAGTAGGAACGTAGAGAGGAGACGTAACTTTAGCAAGTGATTGTTAGTTGGCAATCTTTAATTATTGATTACTGATCGGGTCTGGCGGGTGTATGGGCGGGACCTCGATACTGCGGCTCCTTCCCCAATCACTACTGCGCAGACTCTGGTCCCAAATGACGTCACCAGCGCAAGATGGCAGCGCCCGTATCCGGAATATTTAGGCTTCACTTTTGTACAGCAGGAGGAAGTGGAGATGCGTCGTCCATCTTTATATACAGTCTATGATTTGATGTATATATTTGGAACAAAGTAAAATCCTCGACTGAGCTGATGGACAGTTGTGTGAAAGCTGGGAAATCTATCTGGACGTGAGATGAGCTCTTTGAGGTTTTAATCTGCTGCCTGGGCTCCTTCCTCTTCAGCCGGCCCTCCTTCAGCTCTGCAGACACCGAGGTTATGATAATCCAGCTCGATGTTCTCCTGTGGGCCTGGCTTCTGCCCCCTGGTGGCCTGGAGAGACATGGCAGCACATATATGAGTTACTGCATCACTCCTCTCTTCAGTTCAACACACACAAGCTAAGTGCTTTGTTNGATTCTCTCTTTAATGTTCCTGTCTGGTTGAAATGACACAACTGAGTGTTAATAATCAACATCTTTATATAGAACCACAGCAGGTTCCTTAAACCCTCCAGGAACAAGCCCACTTCTCTATCCTGCTGGATGCCATTGTCCTGGAGAACTTCACAGTTCAGTCCAAAGGAAACCACAGACAGTCACTGTGAAAGAGGAAGGAAGACACTGGAAAGATCGCTGTCATAGATTATGTCACTGATGGACTTACCTGAACAGGTGAGCTCCAGGATGGAGGAAGACCAAGACAGTGTTGCACACTCCCTCAGAGCAGATCCAGACTGAACACAGTCAGAGCTGATCCTCCATGCAGATCTTTTTGAGGAGTCCTCTCTCATTCGTGTTGAAGCAGCAGAGCCACAGTCCAGCTCTCTACAGACTAGAGCTGCTGTCTTCAGAGTCCAGTGAGAGCCATATACTGGTCTCCAGTCTCCCTGTTTCACCTCCAGTGTTCCTGCACAGCGACTGGCTCCTCCCACCAACCGGACATCATCAGGCTCTGAACAGAAACAAGAGTCATCAGGAAAAGAATCAAGTGAGTTTCATTAGAACAGAAATGAACCAAATCAAAGCTGCAGCTCCTCTTCTACCTGAGCAGGTGAGTCCAACAGAGTCACCAGGTGAACAGGTGTTTCTAGCTGAGCCTGAGCTTCTACAGTCCAGGAGAGCAGACTCATTGCCTCCACACTGGAACTCTTTGGTCCACATTGGAGCCTCCACTTCTCCATAGAGCACCCCCTGGAGGACTGAAGGAGCCCCACAGCCAAGCTCCCTACAGACCACCTCTGCATCCTGCTGGTCAAAGTCAGCTTCACACACTGAGGACCACCACTGGTTAGACTGGTTAGACTTCACCTCCAGTCTGCCTGAACACAGACTCGTCCCGTTCACCAGTCTGACAGAGTCTGGATAGAGAGAGAGAGAATTTAAAAACTGATCTTCATTTGTGACTATCTGTACTATGAAAACAACATGATCCATCTCATTACAAACAGAACAGATTCACATATTTCCAAACCATTAATTCAGATTTTTAAATTTCAATGCTACATAGCCAAGCATCTTAGCCTGCTGCTGTATATCAGGTGGATAGCTGACTTTGGATTCATCCACCTCATTTCATTAGCGAGTATATTCCCCTCGTCATCACGGGTGCAGGGCAGCAAAGCCTCGGCCCACACATAGAAGTTGCTCACAATATAGTATATCCCACTTGTGGCCTGGTGCCCTCCAGGTGAATGGCTACATGGCAGTTTGTCCTGCCAGCACTCACATAGAAGATGCTTGCATCAGGCTCTGTATCTAATGTGGTTTGGTTGGGATTTTATTATGGTCACTCCCCACTCCCTACTGTGTGTTGACATTTGTATTGAGGAAGTCACATACACAAGCAGGTTTAACATTAGAACAGTCTGCAAGGTCTTCTGATCAACAGTAATGATTTAGATACAAACATCCACATTTGTCATGTTCCTGAGCAGACCTCTGAGTCTCAGCATTTCCTACCAAATAAGGAGATTTTAACTGAGAACATGTCACAGTAAATNTCTCCTCGTTTCACCTTCAGTGTTCCTGCACAGCGACTGTCTCCTCCCACCAACCTGACAGACTCTGAACAGAAACAAGAGAGTCATCAGGAAAAGAATAAAGTGAGATTCATTAGAACAGAAATGAACCAAATCAAAGCTGCAGCTCCTCTTCTACCTGAGCAGGTGAGTCCAACAGCTTTGCCAGGTGAGCAGGATTTTTAATTATTTGCTGCANACATAGAAGATGCTTGCATCAGGCTCTGTATCTAATGTGGTTTGGTTGGGATTTTATTATGGTCACTCCCCACTCCCTACTGTGTGTTGACATTTGTATTGAGGAAGTCACATACACAAGCAGGTTTAACATTAGAACAGTCTGCAAGGTCTTCTGATCAACAGTAATGATTTAGATACAAACATCCACATTTGTCATGTTCCTGAGCAGACCTCTGAGTCTCAGCATTTCCTACCAAATAAGGAGATTTTAACTGAGAACATGTCACAGTAAATTTATACTAAGAAAGTGGAAAGATTACTGTCATAGATGATGTCACTGATGGGCTTACCTGAGCAGGTGATCTCCATAATGGAAGAAGAGGAACCTGATGACACACACTCCCTCAGGGCAGATCCAGACTGAACACAGTTAGAACTGATCTCCCATACAGATTTGTGTGAGGACTCATCTCTCATTCCTATTGAAACAGCAGGTCCACAGTCCAGCTCTCTACAGACTGCAGCTGCTGTCTTCAGGGTCCAGTGAGAGCCATATACTGGTCTCCACTCTCCTCGTTTCACCTTCAGTGTTCCTGCACAGCGACTGTCTCCTCCCACCAACCTGACAGACTCTGAACAGAAACAAGAGAGTCATCAGGAAAAGAATAAAGTGAGATTCATTAGAACAGAAATGAACCAAATCAAAGCTGCAGCTCCTCTTCTACCTGAGCAGGTGAGTCCAACAGCTTTGCCAGGTGAGCAGGATTTTTAATTATTTGCTGCACAGCTGAGCATCTGAGTTTAGATTCATCCATCTCATTTCATTAGCGAGTATATTCCTTGTGTTATCACGGGTACCTAGCAAGGAAATTGCCAAACAGCAGCAAGACCTTGGCCCACACATAAAAGTTGCTCACAATAGGGTATCCACACATTTTTAAGTACAAATTTAATGACTTTCAAGACCTTTTAAAACCTCTAAAAGGAAAAAATAATATCATTACTGCGGCAAAAGAAATCGATAAACTAGACTACTGTATACACGGCTACTGAGTTTTGTTGAATTTGAATAACTGAAATAGGCTGTTCAGTGCACATTAGCTAACATAACTGCCTTCTCATTAATGAAAATAAAACCGTACGGTGGTAGACCCAGTCCAATGGAATAAACAGCCAACTTCTTTCTAATACAATAATGATAAGTAGAACACTTTACTAAGTTATGGTGTAGCGTTACAAAGCGATGATGAAGAATTTAAATCTTAAATAATTAAATGAAACTGAAATTTCTTTCAGAGACTGTTTACATGACCTCTGGGTCACAAAGTGAACAGCTCTATTTTATGACTGGGCCTGGATAGACTCCACGAAAAAGGAATCACAAGGTGGAGGCCCCACTGTGACAGCCAAGCCAGTTTGTGGTATTATGACTCTTTTATTGCCAACAGGACCCTGATTGCTGTTTCCTATCAAAGACTCAGGAGAGACACAAAGAAACATGCAAACTATAAATAAAGACTGAAAGAACTGACTTTCTCATACAAATACAAAATGAAATGTCCTTTCCTTGATGTATTGTGCTGAGCTAACACATTTTAAATATTGGAGATAGCTTTGACATTCTTGATTTTGAGACTGGTGTTTGGGAGGTTTGGCGAATGACCTCCTCCCTTTTTCCTCTGCTGATCCTGTCGTCTCACTTTGCCACATTCCTCTGAGAAGAGAAGAAATTTGTGTGCACACCAGATGTGCCTCAGCTTTATATTTGTTACTTCACTTACTTTATGTATAGATGTTTAATCTGTGCCTTGAACTGGTATACACCTCTGTTTTGCATTTGTTTAATCTTTGTTTATAACTTATGAATTCCTCGTGGTTTACTAACTCATTAAATATATATTTTTGCCTTGCCATTAATTGTGCGTTTGAGATGATACAAATCTCTAAATGTGGGAACGTGAATGTACGGATAACATATGTTTAGCTCATGATAATCAGCCCTGCTTACGATCCTGACAGTTCTTTTCTGTAAGTATAAACGAGATTTGGTGTTTGTTCTGCATGGGAGACGTCTCATGTAGCCTACCCCCTCCTCTCAAAGAGAGAAATAGACAACGCTCAGATTCTGCTCTAATTCTTCACTCATTTGCTGCACAAAGGTCTACATACGCATACTTATCGATTTGATTTGTGATGGCTATAATAACAGAGATCGTCATCTGTGGTTGTGTAAATTGTTTAATCCATGTGTAATTCAGTTCATCAGGTTTTATTCAGCGGGTGATATAAAGTGTTGGGTACCGTTCCACAGGTGAGACAGCACCACTTTCAAAGGTGGAAGAATTAAATATGTGAAGCGAAGTAGTGTTAATTCTGTAAAAGAAGTTTAAAGGAAAGAGTCAATTCAGACAGTTTACTCAGGGGAGTGGTCAGCGGGTCATCACAGTGACACCGCACCCCTCCACAAAGGTTCTTAACTAAGATAGAGAACTCTCTTCTCTCTGAACTGGTCTCCACAACCCTTTCAGGCCAATCTGTCCTGAGGTCTGCTGCAAGCGCAGGCCGCCTACAGCGCTCCCGTTTCTGGTGCTGGACTGAATGTGAGGAAGGCCGACAGTAGCCTCAGCAACTTCAAAGGAAAAAGCAACTTTGACGAAAGAGACTTTGTAAGAAAGAGACTTTTAACTAAAGACGCTGAATTAAACGACGTGTGGCAGAAGCAGCCACAACGATCCAGTCCAGCGATCCAATGCAGCAAAAGGGGGCTTAAGAAAATAACCCCGCTGCCACTAAGGAGGAGATGTCTGAAGATGCCTGCTGAGGGTGAGAAGATGATCCAGCTACCTGCTGAGAGAGATGGATGAAGATGGAGAGAAACCGAGCCAAATTCACCACGTGGGAGACAACAAGGTCCAAATGCCCGAACCAGAAGGGAACCTGCTGACCCCCACTCTAGAGCCACTTCTCATCGGTCCACCAGGACCATCAGGTGAAACAATACATTTTCAGATGCTCATGAGTTGATGCCAGATTATTGATGCCAGATTATTAGCCTAATTAAGAAATTAGTTAAGTAATTAGTAAGCATTAGACTAAACTAGGATCTCCCCTAAAACTAGGTTTATTATTGAATTGCTTCACACTCTGCCCTGGTGCTTCTACAACTCTTAACTGCTGAACGGTGACTTAACCTATTAAATTCAATTCAATTTGGTAAACCAAAGAGATATCAATCCCTGATGTACTTGGTCTATACGATGGTCTACTTCATTCAGAAATTGCTCATTCATGTATTCATTGTGCTCCCTCATTCATCCACTCCATCCATTCATTATGTATTCCTCAGTTATTCCTCATTTATCTCAACTTTATGCATCATTTATTCATTTGTCTATCTGTCATCCTGCACCCATATAGGCTAGGTGTGTATGATGCATAATTTTGAGTGATCAATTATTGCACATATTTTGGCTATTAATTAATTATCAACTATTAAATCTGCTACGTGTTCTGCTACAATGTTATCCATTTATATATCCCCTTTCATTATTCTACATGTGTTTCTTTTGTCCTCTTTGAGTGAGCAAACACCAAGACAAACTCCTTGTATGAAAATTGCTTGGCAATAAATATTGCTTATTCTAAGCTAATAATAACAATGGGTACATGCCTAACATTATTCTTAGTGGTCCTGTTCATGATCCTGTCCAACATACCCACGCATACCAGTGAGCATTTTTCCGTTGAAAAGACGTTTAAAAAACGACTATGGTCACCAGCGAAAAGACGTTTAAAATAGGTTTAAAAGTGAAAGTTTTTTCACTGACTATTTGAAGACGTTGATTGAACATTCACATTGAGCCATGGCTTGACCTGCATTACTTGCTCGCAGCGCCGTGTTCTTGGTTTTTGGCTGGACTGCAGAGCCAGCCCTACAAACGCAAAAGTCTGTCACTGAGTGAGCGAGTGAGTGAGTGAGTGAGAGATGAAGTTACACGATCGGTCAGTCGAGTGTTGGAGTTATGGTTTTTAATGATTGCTTTACCTGTAAACCTTTGTCGACCGATAAATATACAACTTTTGAATTACTGTTGTGTAAGATTGAACAGTCAATTCCAGTACTCTGTGCACTTATATACAGACCCCCAAAATTTAATAAGGTTTTTATTGATGAATTCTCTCACTTTTTGTCCTTTATGGTCACTAAGTCTGATAACTTTTTAATTTTAGGTGATTTTAACATTCACATTTGCTGTCCATCTAACCCACTTGCTCGGGATTTTCTCCTTCAGTCTTACACAGTTAGTCATGGGTCCTACTCATGTACATGGTCATACTCTTGACCTTATTTTAACTTTTGGCATTCCGGTCCGAGATGTCCAGATAAACAATGTCAGTTTATCTGATCACTGGCCCATTATGTTTTCCACCTCACTCCCCTCCCAGACTCCTAAACTCAGTCTGCCAGTTAACTATTCCAGGTCTATTACCCCTCTCACTGCTAGGCAATTCTCAGATGCCTTCTCCTCTGCTCTCATTAATGCTCCCCCTGCTGGTCTGGGCACAGAAGAACTGGTAACAAGATTCAGTTCCACTTGCACCAATATTCTCGACTCTATTACCCCTTACAGAGTTAGAAAAGCAAAAATCAAACCTCAGCCCTGGTTTAACTCCAAAACTCATGCAGTTAGACAGGAATGCAGGAGAGCAGAGCGNCAAAATTAAAATCATTTCTGTCCATTAAAGATTTGGAGACCACAGTTCACGCTTTTATTTCCTCTCGCCTCGACTACTGCAATTCTCTCTATGTAGGAATCAGTCAGTCAGCCCTATCTCGCCTGCAGCTGGTTCAAAATGCTGCAGCAAGACTCCTCACTGGTGCCAAGAAAAGAGACCACATCTCCCCTGTACTGGCCTCTCTTCACTGGTTACCAGTGAAGTACAGAATTGATTTTAAGATTCTTTTATTTGTTTTTAAAGCACTGCATGGACTGGCACCAGGTTAGATCTCTGAGCTGCTCATCCCCTATTCAACCTCCCGATCCCTCAGATCAGGTGACCAATCACTGCTCTTCATTCCCCGCACCCAGTTAAAAACCAAAGGCGATCGAGCTTTCTCAGTTGTTGGCCCTAAATTGTGGAATAGTCTGCCACTAACAATTAGATCTTTCCCCTCCATTGACACCTTTAAAACCCGTCTAAAAACCCATCTTTTTTCTTTAGCTTCTTAATTGTCATCTTG
>NTHP01000791.1:203740-214048 GCA_003416845.1 Oplegnathus fasciatus
AGCTGTTTTACTTTTGTCTCTGAGTTCTGTGCTTTCTCAGAGAGTTCTTTCTTCTCTTCTTCCAGTTGTTTCTTTTCCTCCTCCAGCTGTTTCTTCTCTTGCTTCAGCTGTTCCTTCTCTTCCTCCACCTGTTTGAATCTTGTCTCCCAGGTCTCTTGTTTCTCAGCCAGCTCCTTCCTGAGCTTCTCCTCCAGGAGGTGGTGTTTTTCCTCCCAAGCTTTCTCGCTCTGGAGAAATTCAGCTTCTTTGCTCTGCAGCTGGTTTGTGGCCTCCATGAGCCTCTGAGAGACATCCTCCTCCTGCTTCCTGAGATACAGGATTTCATCGTCCCTCTGGTGGAGCTCCTGCTTCACCTGGTTCACCTTGTGCAGGCATTCAGTCTGCTGGCTCTGTGACAACGCCTGGAATATCTCTTCATTTTGCTCTGAGAGTTTTTCTATCTCTTCAAACTGCTTTTCCCTGATTTCTAGAAGCTCCTTCAACTTGGTTATTCTCAGTTTATAGTTGTGCACCCTGCTGCAAAAATGTGTCCTTTCAGCCGTTAAGTCATTTATACACTGCGACATGTCGCATATCTGCACTCTCTGGCGATGGATCTCATGCTGAGCGCCATCAAGGGCGGTTTGCAGACCGTAGACCTCCGAGGGAGCTGTTAGACGGCACGGAGGACCAGCGCCAGGTCCAACCCTGTTTCTTGGGTTGTTTGTTCGGTCCATGGCACTGTCTGTGGCAGACTGGTTGTCTGTAGCAGACTGGTTGTCTATGGCAGACTGGTTGTCTGTAGCAGACTGGTTGTCTGTGGTAGATCCTACCTGAACACGAGCGACACTTGTCTGCAGTAGATACGAGTTAATGAGACTCTGTTTGGGTTCTCAGGTGAACTTATAAGTGTTCTGGCAGCAGAGTTCTAGAATCCCACATCACAGTTGGTTCAGTTGTCTTTCTGTAGAGTTAAAAAGTGGGAGGAGCTGTTCCCGTCACCCTGGTTCCTGAAATTCATTCATATTTTTGTTTGTACTACAAACCCATGTCGGACCCCGCCACATGTCGGACCCCGCCACATCCTGCCTGCTGCAGTGAGGGGGAGTTGATTGATTTTAAACAATAACATAAAACGTGTGATGTTATTAGGCAACAGCTCACTGAATGCATCCTTTATGGCAGACGAGAGTTTCTGTTTCAAACGCTGATGTTATTTTAAACGTCAGTTCTGCTTATCTGAGTTTATTGAACAGTTTATGGACGCCACTCTGGTTTCTTTGTTTCTTGGTCGTTTCTGCCTGATGTGTCATTTGGACCAAAAGTCACTGACGGACAGTAGGCAAGAGAATATGAATCAGCAAACACTTTTCAGTGCTCATATTTGAGGTTTGAGCACTTAAGGTAGTGATAAAGTGAGTTTCACGTCTGAACAACATGCCGTCACAATGAACAACACTTGATGTGCACTTATCAGCACACTTAGCTCAGTATTCAGAGCCAGGTGTATCCCACAATTCACCACATGCAACCCCAGCCCAGCTGTTGGTGGAGGAGAAGTTGTAGCTCAAACACTACACAGTTCTGACAGAACCTCCACAGATTATCACTTGATAAAGAGAATCTATCTTCTTGACAACAATGATATCACATATCTGGATATTTTTTTACTCCGTTCAAAAAAAAGCAAGCATGCCGGGCCAGTAGGTGAGTAAACAGTCACAGTAAACAGGTGGAGGTGGACCAAGTAATATTGGGCGCAGCAGATGCCTCCGTACACTGGTGAAGTGGTGCAGCAATGCTAAGTTTTGTTGTAGACTTGCAATTAGACCTAGCAGTGCTAAGCAAACGTAAATAACCGGTACTCCGCCATCGTTGCTGTTGTTTCAGGCGAATTGAGGTGATGATGTCAACATTTCCCAAACTTTTACACGTCCACACGGAAACCAGAATTTTGACCAAAAAAAAAAATCCGTATACGTGTGGACAAGGCCTTAGCTACAGCTAGCTAAAACTGATGCAGTCTAATACAACAGTCCTGTGTCCACCAAAGTGACAGAAAAAAACTCTCAGACAAAAGCTAAAATCATCCAAACCGTCCTGTTTAGAGGAACATTAAAGACATAATTGGCAGAAAAGTCTGAAAAAGAAGATTTATTGTGGAGAAAACATTTCAGCAACCAGTGGAATAACAGATTGGATGAAGAACATAAATTAGAGTGCAGATTCTGTTATTTAAAAGTCCGTCTGTAGTCAGTTTAACCCGTGGTTAGGTTAGTTTAACCAGTCAAAAACTGCTAACACAACATGAAGCCTCAGGACTGTTGCCATGGTTACCTGTAGTTTAATATACCTTGAGCTCTGATTTAGAAAAGTGGTTAAACTGTTGACCTGAACTACATTTGAGGTGAACATGTGAATTAAATACATGACAGCCAATCCCAGGCAAGCATTTTCTGTTGTAAACAATGATAATAAACAAGGTGTGGAATCATCATTTATATACGAGGTTCTTCTTCTGTTGTTTATGTGTCTGCTGTCACAGTCGGCTCATTGACCTGCTGAACTGGAAGGATCATGTAGATATCCTCAATACTGTCTGACTTCCTGTCTGTGGCTCTCAGCTCCCATTGGTTCCTACTGAATACAAAAATCTTTAAAAACACCTCAATAATAAGTTTTATTTATACAAAAGTGTCAGTAATTTCCTCAAACAGCTGCTCACTGTAGTTTTTATCAAGGAGGAAATAGTGCATTTGTTGGGGACTATTTTCAGCAGCAGATGAATCTACATTTGGCGCTCTAGTGAGTATTTGGGGCAGCAGGACGGTGTGGCGATTGCCCAAATGTCAACCAGTGATACGGCTCTGGTGATATGGCCCCTTACGTCCCTTTAGGATGGGTTGCACAAATCAGTATGGCATCTGACGCCGGCGAGTAAAGAGCAGGCTACCATGGCTTTTGTGCCGCATTAAGTCCACGTTCGTTCCAGATTAACATGTGTGTCTTCGTGAACCTGGCAAATCATCTCTCATCCTTCCAAGGAATCCGTCGAGGATCCGACAGCACGTCTGCGGAGCCTCGACAACAGCGTAATAATCACTCACCACGGCGACCGTGAGTCGGCTAAGCCTGGTGACCATTTGTCCTTTTTTTCCCCTTTTCCTTTTTGACTAAAGCTTTGGGGGGTTTATGCATTTTTGTTTGTGAGTGACTGAACTGAACTGTCGTTGGGAATACTAACTGGATTGAACTGATAGTGAGAACCAGGAAATCCTGAAGTGGAACATTTTTGTTACCTTATAAACTGAACTGAATCATGTGGACTGGACTGGCTTTTGTTTCTTTTGCTCTGATATAACCTTTGAAAACTGAACTGATGGTGTGATTGAGTTTATTTACACTGAGTGTTTCATTCTACTGCCTTTTTTTGTGTCAAAAAAAATAAATAACCAGAGTTCAGGTGTATTTTGAGTGAATGTATCCTTGTGGGGTTTGATACTGACTCAAACTTTTTACTGCTGTGTGTGTGTGTTATATATTTCTGTACTTGGCAGGTAATGTCACCACACACTGTGTAACACAGACACCTTATGAAGGGTAGTGGCTGTTGTTGTTGTTGTGAAGTATTTGAAAAAGAATGTTGAAAAAAATTTGAATTTTACAAGAATAAAGTCAAAATTGTTTCTCAACATCTCAGTCTGGTAATGCGGCGGAGTATCAGGCCCGCTGAAAGTGTTGAAACATTTTGAGAAAGAAGTCGTGAGATAGTGAGATAAAGTTGTATTTTTTGGGTAAAACACATGATGAGACAAAGTTGGACTTATTTTCAAAGATTAGTTTTTCTTTTAGTTCTAGTCTCATTTTTGTTGTGAAAAAAGGTCGTTGACCAATATTTTTCATCCCACTTTTCGTTGATGAAATGAACACTGACTCTGATAAAACTGGGTTTATCTTTGATAACTTCTCAGCCTTGGCGGAGGCAGTGAGGATGAAGCTGGACGACAGATTATTCTTCTTCTGCAGCTCATCTGAGAGTCTGATATCCTCCTGCAGCTCAGCTGTGCTTCTGTCAGCCTTCTGCAGCAGCTGCCGTCATATTCGATCCACGATGCACCGACGTGCTGAACCTGCAGCCTGGTCTCACTCCACATCCTAATTTAGCTCTTCTCTGTCCAGTTTGTGTCACACATTCATCGTCGCTCTACATGGATTCAAACCACCTTCTGTTCATTTCTACAAAAATGCTTCAAACTGCGTCAAAGACTTTCTGAAAGTTTATTTTACAAAATTTAATACAAAATGTCAGTTGAAGTTATCGGCGTAACAGTTTCACAGAACCTCAAGTCTGACTTGAAGGAAAATCAGTCATGTTTCCATCTTTTATCTCCTCATCGGCTTCATGTGTTTCCTCTCTGACAGGAAGTGACCCACGGTTAAAATGGAGTCCATCAAACTGAGCTGCACATTATCTCCTCAGATCACTTTCTGTGGACTCGTCATCAAAACTTCACTTTTCATCCTTTTAAACCTCTGAAGCTGTTTGTGAACATCAGCTGGACAAACATCCTGAANGTGGTGTTTTACTAAAGCTGTCTGTTCTGTTGTTGAGGGGGAGCTGTGCTTCAACCCTGTGTTCCTATGAGACTTTAAAAGAAACATTAGTACTGTCTAAACTGACAACTGGTCATGTTGAGATGGTCCTTATTTATTGAAGAATAAAAGTATTTTAAAAATCAAATCTCTCTGTCTGTGTCATGCTTTGATTACAGGTGTGGGATCAGGTGTGCAGGTGTCTGGCAGCAAGCTGCTGTTCATCTCCAGTCTTCTCTGCTTCATATACCGGGCTTCAGCTCCACCATGCTGCCAGACTGCAGACTCCGGCTGTGTTCCAAATCACTTTTTCTTTTCACTTTTAGTACGTACTGCTGTTGGCCTTACAAAGTACATACTGTTGCATGCAGTATGCATACAGTTGGGACAGACTACTTTGTCACAACATTGCACCTTGAACTTTGACCCTCTTGCTCATACAAGCTGTGCAGAGGATTGTGGGTCAGAATAGCCAGAAAAGCTTGCTGGCTTGCATACTGCAAATTGCGACCAGATGCAGGAGGACATCCTGGTATTTTTGGCATACTGCATTTGACACACTATGTATTGGGACATACTAAGTCTTTTTCTGGCATACTAAATAGTATGGTAGTATGGACACTGGAACTCTGCTACTCAGTTAGTCTCGTTCCAGCCTTTTTTGAATCTTGTTGTTTGTGTGCACTTTTGCTAACACTTGTCTTCTACCTGCAGTGTTCCCCGGTCCGACTCCGGCCTCTGTCCCACTCCTGCTCTGACTGGAAACCACATCGGGTCAGCTCAACTCTTCCTGGTTCCCTGGACTCTCGCTGCTTGGCTTCCCGTGGCCTGTTCCCCTGCCTTGCCCTGCTCAGCTCCCCGGCTCATGCCTCAGCCTCAGCCTCTGCTCTCCACTCGCCTAAGTGACTCTGCTGCCCATTCTCCACATTCAGTTTGTTGTTAAACTCTCCTTGCTCCAGTTCCAAGTCTCTGTGTCTGCGTTCTGCATTTGGGTTCTCCTTACTGGTCTGCGTAACACGCTTCCTGTAACTCTGTCAAACATTTTAGCACAGCGGCTTTACGGACGGTGATGTGGATCAGTCGGTCCTCCGCTTTGGTCCAGACCGAAACATCTCAACAACTGTTGGATGGATTGTGATGAAATGTGGTTCAGACGTTCATGTTCCCCTCAGGATGAATTCTAATAACTTTGATCCTCCGACTTCTCACAAAAAGCGAGATAACCGCAAAAGGTCAAAAACTAGAATGTAAATTATTTACAAAGCATCATAATCAGTGAGTAACAGGCAGCTGTTCATTGAGCTCTTTACAGCTGTGTGAGTGAGTGTGACACAACCAGACTGTGATGCTCACGTCGACTGGGTCACCATCATAACACACGAGGAGGTTCACAAACCATTTCATTCTGTAAAACTTCACTTGATATAAAATCAAAATGCTTAAAAAGTACAAACTAATTAATTTGCTCATTTCAAATGTTAAAAAATAATTTATTAAGCTTGATGACTGAATTAAGTCTCGAGCATCGTTCACATGTGCCCATGGTTCGAATTACAGGGGGGATTGGGGGGTCTGACCCCCTAAGTACCATTTCTTAACCTTGACGTTAGTTGAGGTGAGCTGCCTGCGTCACTCCATCACAGTAGCTCACGTCCTCAGTCTGTGCTCGCGTGTGTCGTGCAAGCCAATGGAGGCGCTGTAGGTTAATGTGAGTAGATAGCTGTCTAGTTTAATTCACTTTACTTTGTTACCTTAAAGGCAAAGACCACCCAAAGATCAAACTTTGTCAGCTGTTTTCTTACCTTGAAAATAGTCTAATAGAAAAAATATCTCTATATTCTACAGGATCTTTTCCATAGGAGACTATAGATATGTAGACTTATACTATTATTATTTATTATTATGTACTAGATACTATAGACTGAGTCCTATCTTATCCAATCGTTTTGGTATTGGAACCAGTACAGGATCTATAATGTGGAATGTTGATTTACTTTTTCTATTAGACTATTTTCAAAGTAAGAAAACAGCTTACAAATGTTATTAGACATGAACGATTAGATTATCTAAGCCTTTAATGTTAGTCAGGCACAGGCCGAGATGCTGCATGATAGTAACACATCTGCCTGCCTCTTTGGCATGTTGATAGTGTCTTTGGTTCTGGTACAACACTGTGAGGGTCTGTGTTTGAGGGGAAATGATGCTCTGTTGTTGTGTGTGGGGGGTCTGACTTGCTGGCAGTTTTGCTCTAGAATACTTTGTTGATGACCCCTGACTACAAAAGTTGTTGTGTGGCACGTTGTCCATGAGCTGGTGTAATGGATTTGACTTATCATCATCTACAGACTGCAGACATTATATTAAACAAGCAAGATACTGTAAGGATTGTAAGACTTCAGTTCACGGAAGCACACGCCTGCGCTGTACTGGGTTCCCTTTACGCCCTGGAGAAAAAGTTGACCCCCCCCCATTATCATTGTCTAATTTGCACTCTACATGTGCACTCTTCTGATGATAATGCAGGTGAAAATGTGTACTGTGAGATCACAGAAATATGAGGATGACAAAAAAAAGCAAGTCTCAGAGGCCGATATCTCAAAATCTGGTCAAATAAATTCAGTGAACTGACTCTTTAATCTGCAGTTTATCAGTTCTGAGAAGCTGCTCATCAGTTGGCTGATGACGAGATAAAAGAAGAGGAAACATTTTATTAGCAGAGGAACAGATGACGAGTCCGACAGATGAGAAGAGACAGACGGTCTGCCTGGACATGGATCACCTGCTGATGCTGTTGCTGTTGCTGTGGAGCTCAGGTAGGACTCTGCTTTAATGATGAATGTGTGAAAGGTGCAAAACCTGCAAAAATACTGAATTAAAGTCACAGTCCTGCATTCAAAACCTCAGTAAATGTGAACAGAAGTGAGGCCTGTATGATGGACACTTTTTATTGTACAACATTTATTTTTCTTATCTTCTTCCATCTCATTTCAAACAAATGAACTAAATTCCTAATCCTGATTGATCATCTCAGTTTTGTACATTTTGTTGATTGTGTCCTTTTTTTGTGTATTTGTGGTGCAGCTGGTTTCAAGTTATTCTTCCACTCTTATAATGCTAAACTGGCACATATGAGTGTGTTGAGCTGTACAGTAATAACTGCTCTGACCTCAAGAGGAGAGTTTGATTAAATATAGTTTCCATGATTTGACTCACTTCTGTCCAGTATTCCTGCTGAACTGGGCAGGAAAAGAATATCTGGGTGAGACTGAACCTCATCAGGATACTTTGCTTGGATCATAAATGTTGTAAAAAATCTCTCCAAACTAAAGAGCTTGTTGTTTTCCATGTATTACAGCTTATATCCGTCCATATCTCTGCTGATACAGTTAAATTCAGCTCATTCTCTCCTCTTCCACAATCTGATAATTTGATATTTTTTGTATTCACTCTGTTGGATGTTCTTATTAAATAGGCTGTTAGTGGGTGTATCTCCTTTATGGTTTATTTAGTCTCAATTCTTTTGGAAGGTGAATTTTCATTTGTAAATAATTATAAAAATGTGATTTTGGAAGGTCTGATTCTGATCTGATTAGAACAGATCAGCCCTTTAAGTCTTATCATTCAGAGCTGGTTTAAAATCCCTGTTAACTGCAGTCTCTCTCAAAAATATCAGATCTTTTTAAATACTGTAACTTCCACAGGCCGTTATTGTATTCTTTATGCTTGTGTTTTCATTTATTTTTTGGATATCTTTAGTCGTGATTTTAGCAGATATAAGCTTGTTCCAATATTCCCCCAGTTTGATGACTTACATTTGTTTTCTGATAAGGTGAACTTTGATGCTCTTTCCTGAGTTAAGCCAACTTCAACTTCACTTTATTATTTATCCAGGAGATAGTTTGGTTTGCATGCAGACTTTAACACACACACAGACAACACTGATGAACAACGCACAGCAACGATCAATAGTCGAGGACATAAAAACAATAAAATATGGAGTATATATAAATAAATGAAAATAAAATAAAAAACAGCAGCAGATCAAGAACAGAAACACTTCCTCCATCCTCTACATAAAAAAGATAAATTAATAGCAATATACAGAGCTACAGAAAGTGCAGTTCCTGGAAGAAAAGACATTTTTCATCACTTCAAACTCAAAATCGTCTTCAAAACATTTTGTACGATGCAAAAATATTTTGTCCTCCAGCTACAAGTTTGTTTCACTGAGTCTCTGAAAAGTTTGGAGATACAAGATGTTCACACACACACACACACACACACACACACTCTTTGATAGTGATGTCATCCGCAGGATTTCTGGGTATTGAAGTTTGCTGCTGTGTTGCATTAACCCTTTAAGAACCGGTCTGTCGGTTGACTCTGTATGGAAGATTTAAAATGTCTAAACAAATCAAACAAAAGCAGTGAAATACAATAAACACTGATGTATGTATTTCCTTTGTATGTATACATTTACTGTGTCATTACTCAATGACAACATTTGACTAAAGCTTTTTAAAGCTACAGAAATAGTTTATTACAATAAATGCTACTACTCTTCCTCTTCTGCTACGACCACTGCAAAGATGTTCAGACGTCTGAAAATATAACCCAAGTTTTAATGAACCACAGTTTTCTTTCCAAATCTTCCATCACTTGCTCTGACATGTTGTACATGTTATTTTCATCATAATGCTGCTTTATATTGATGTTTCTTTTCTGATTTTCTCCTCAGGACTCCAGGCTGAAGGACAGCACAACTCAACAGGTAAACAGAGAACATAAAGATAAATGAAGTGGATGGAGGGGTCAACAAAGTGTCTGACTTTGACACCAGAGACTACTGTTCACATAAATGGCTACATTTATATAGTGCTTTTATTCAAAGCGCTTTACAATGTTTTTGGCACTCATTCATCCAGTCACGCACACACTCACACATCGATCTTAAACTGGAAATTTTATTCCCCAAACTTTCTGCTTCCCTGGAAGGATCTGTGCACTTTTTGAATCGTTGCATTTCTAAACGAACCTTTCACATGCTGACGGTAATCATCTGCTGAAATGCATCCAAGCAGACGACTGGGACTGGATGGCGGCCGTAGATTTCCACATCATCATACTGCTTTGCCAAGTCTCGTTTGCTACGTCTCGTTCAGTCCTTGGTGAAACATCTGTGTGGATGCTGTCAATATCAAGCAGCAGGTGTGCTGCTTCTTTATCCACTTTATTTCTGGCCCCATGATACCTTGTGTTAATTATGTGCACAACCTCCAATGATCTCTTTCTCTGAACTGCCGTCTGTGAGAGTTAGTGGAATGCTACAGGTGTCTTCACTTTTGTTAGAGATTTTCAGGAAATAAATGATGTTGGGACACAGCCTGTCACATCGTAAAAGAGAAGGATTACATTTTGAGAAATGCGTTCTGCGTTCTTGCCAAGAGTCAGCTGAGAGGATCGATATCATGGGGCGAGGAATAAGGTGGATAGGGCGTGTCACCTGATTGAGCACTGAATAAAAAACATCTGTCTCAAGGTGCCCAGGGAAAGCCTCAGTGGGGTAAACCAATGGTTCTACACATGTACTCATAGAACTCGAGTTACATAAAGTAACTTTAAAAGATGTAAGCAGGTGAAAATTCTCAAATCTACAGAGAGGCCTAATAATCACACTCAGACTTGAGGGCCATTCTTCAGTCTGATGTGGGGTCCATGTTCAGCTGTGTCTGTTTG
>NTHP01000791.1:223533-234664 GCA_003416845.1 Oplegnathus fasciatus
TGCCTTTTGATGCCTCTTTATTACTGTCATACAGGAAAGGCTCTGGACTACATCCTTCGTCACAACTTTAAACCCAATGTGGGAATGCGTGCAGACTCACAAAAAATTGCTGTCCTGATCACTGATGGAAAGTCCCAGGACGACATACTCCTCTCCTCGCAGAACCTGAAGGACACCGGCATTGAGGTCTACGTTATTGGTGACTGACTTTCAGTTTGAATAGTGAGAAAGCAGCAGAGCCTCAGAAAAGTTTATAAAGTGGGGAAAAAGCTCTGAAATGCTCTGAAACTACAATACTTAAGCACGAAAGAAACAAGTGGCATTAATATGAATCATACATGCTATTTCATGTTCGTCACAGTGAAAAGGTTAGCTAGCCTCTTAAAGTACTCAGATTACTACATTTGTTGTTTCTATCGTTTAATGTCATAAAAATCGAGTCAAGTATGTTTCAAGTCTTTGTACGTTGATTTTAATAGTGGACTAAATTGAACTAAAACCAACAGCTGCTGGAAAGGAAGAAAGTCAAACTAAAAACATGAGGTATGCTTTAGCAGATAGTCAACAGTAATGTAAAGTACATATGATTTCTAATTAATGGGATTAAAAATGCACAACCATCAGTTTGGTCTGTGAAAGGTTTAGTTTAGGCATCAGCAAACTACAATTTTATTACTTACCAACCAAATAGTTTTCTTTGTTTTGAGTCAATTTGTTTGGCACAGTATTAACACTACATTTTACTCTCAGGTGTAAATAACGCAGACGAGATGGAGCTGAGGTCCATTGCCTCTGATCCCGACGAAACTCACATGTACAATGTCGTGGACTTCTTGTTTCTCCAGGACATCATCGACAACATCACCATCAACCTCTGTAACAGCACTATTAGTTTAGGTTGGTAAAGAGTCCATCATTAAATCACAATACATGTTAGTGTAACTGGCTGTCTAAAAGGGCACGCCCCTTAGTGTGTGGTCTGGCCAATGACCTAATTTTCCTCGTCATGTGCCGAGGATAAATGACACTTCACAGCTTCACTCTTCCTCTTCCGCTGCTGTGAGCTTCCCGTTCCATTTCTGGTGTTCAGGCCCATGTTCTGGTTCTCTGTGCAGTCCGGTGTTGTGTGTGTGTGTGAGCAGACGCTCGGTAGTGTAAATTTTCTCTCCCAAATTAGTGGTGTACATTTTAAACAGATTTCTATTTTTGTGAAACTTGAAAGAAATTATATTCTTAGAGTTGTATTTTAAAACTTTGTCAAAATAAATAAAAATTGTCTTTATATTTGTACATTCGCCTCTGTACACGTTTGTGGGTCTTACCTGTGGTCTAAAGGGAAACCCTCTCGTAGAGTGGTGGGAAAAGTACTTCTGATACTTACTATTTCTTTGGGTGAAAGTCCCAAGGTGCCATTGTCGGTGTTAGCTTTATTATACAATCTGGTAGAGTGCTTTCTAGACTTATAACTTGGTTACATTAGCACCATACTGATCCACTGGTATCAGAATCAATCTCAAGTATCAAGGTTTTAAAAGCTGTTAAACATCAGCCAAGTTTTGGATTCTTACAGTTAGATATCTTTGTTTACAAGGAGATTTAAGCTCCTGCGTAGGGACTTATGGACGAAGCCTCTGCAGCCAACCTCAACAGGCACACATTGTACACCATCCTTGGCTCTGGCACCCACCTACCAGGTCTGTGCTCTTGGCTGTCTTTCTCTTGAAGGCCTCCTCCATACTGTCTTCCCAGGGAAGAGTTAATTCCAGCAGGACCACTTGCCTTGCTGTTTCAGACATCAGGACCAGATTTGCCCTGAGTGTGGCCTCTGCAATGGTGTCCACGAACTTGAGTTGCCTCCCTAGGTCAAACTTCGGTTGCCAGTCCACTGATGATCTTCAGTGCTGCAGCTTCTTCCCTTCCTTGACAAACCAACATCCAACATGTTGTTGGGTGCAATTGTTTTATGTAAACAATCCCTGTGCTGATGGTGTCTGATATTGCCCTCAGCACCTAGTCAAGGCGCCACCGCACCCCAACACACAGTCTATATTATAATACTGAGTATATGTTGTTATAATATATTCAACAATATACTCCAGGGATCCCCTTCTCTGGCACAGTGGACATTTTGGTGTTTGGTGTGGGCTGGAGACGATGTTGTAAACCGTCTGGATCAGGAACCAATTAATCGGGACCAAGTAATGTTGCAGTCAATGGCATGCTCCCATCGGGTCCAAGTGTCTTGCTGCCACATTCTTATGGTCCTCCTGGTACATACTTGCTCCACCTCCGCCCGGTCCTCTTCATGGACCATGTGACACCTCTCCTTCCCTTGGTGTCTCTCATAGTGAGGTTTTGGAACGCGAGCAAGTCCTGGTCATCCCAACGTCACTATTCCAGCGATACTGCTCAGACTTTGTGGTAGTCCCATCTTCTGGAGTACCACTATGTTCTTGAGGGTGAAGACTTTGCCCAGACTCCAAACTGGTGTCTCATTTATTGATGGGATCTGGATACTTCCAGGAAGAAGTAAAACTTTCAGTCACTTTCTCCCTCCCAGAGACAATGGACCTGGACTTTGCAGTTTTAAAACTCATCCACAGCAGACCAGCAGCTTCTTTAAAGTTTGAGAGAGAAAGAATGGAATGTGCAATATAGATAAAAATATGAAATAAAAGTAGCCCAGTGAGTGTATTCAGATGTAACGAAGTAAAAGTACTTATTTTTCATCCAAAATGTACTCAGATAAAAGTAAAAGGTATGCTGCATTACAAATACTCCAGTGAGTACAATTTACTTATTAAAATGACTTAAAGCAGAAGTAGGTCACTTGTATAAAAATAACTTTTGGTCATATTTGTTAAAACTGTCACTATGTCCTGAGAGTAGTACATAAGAGAGATAATCTGTGAAAAAAATCAGGCTCCTCTGGCTCCACCTACTGCTCCTAAGGCCATCTGGGCCCCAGACACATTACTGACTTGCTAAGCCTCCAGATCATCTGAGACCAAGGGCGGATGTTTAATTTCACTGTTGGGGGGACAGTAAACATAAAAAATTAATAAGAGCAATTCCTGAAGGGGACATCAAATGTAGTCCCGTGCAAAGATGGCGCCACTGTCAACACCGAAGCTCTGGCTGATCGCACAAAACATAACTAAGAGACTTTCCACTGTGATGGAAAAGCTATGGAATCTGATGTGGCAGATTTGGAAAGGAGAGTGGTGGCGCTCACAGAGAAGACTATGGACCTGGAAGGATGAAGTCTTCGGGACAGTAATATCATTTTTAACCTTAGGGAAAATGCAGAAAGACGACAGCCGATCAAATTCTTTGAGAGCTGGCTGCATGCTCTACTGGAGCTGGACACCAAGTGAGGCATCGTGAAAACTGACAGAGCCCACCGGAGCCTTGGACAACCCAAAGCTGACTGACCTTGCGCGGTCATTATCAAGCTACACAACCCTGGTGACAAACAGAGGATCCTTGTAGCAGCAAGGAAGGAGGCACAGCTGAAATATGAGGGACAAGTGATTTTTACACGACAGGACCTGGCAGCCAGAATCAAGGAAATGCGCCAAGGATTTAAGGGGGTATGTGTGCAACTCATCCAGAAGGACATTCCGTTTTCAAAGCGCTTCCCCGCCACTAAACTTCTCACATGAAGGGAAAAACTACTCATTTTCATCCCCGAAGGATGCTCAGGCGTTTCCAAGATAAATGGCATGATGACTGCTCCTGATAGCTGTTGATTATTAAAGGTAACGTAACCACTGGAGTACCCGAATGCAAGGACATTGTTTACGTACCCTGATTTATTTCCTTGTTATTTTATTGGCTATTGTGAGCTAAACTAATAAACCTGTTTTTGTGCTTTAAGCTCACATAAAAATCTGACAATTCTAAAATGTAACTGACACTTATGGTTGATTGACTAATGAAAGTCTGATGTCGTAATTTAACATGTTAAGTCTATATCCAAAGCCGCTGAGACTCTATGTCAGCTCGGTGGGGGCGGGGGGATTGGAGAGGATATTGTTCTTGTTTTCCTTCCTTCCGTGACAGCCATGCTTGGTTTCATGTGTCCCGCCAAGCTTATTCTGACGCTCCAAGTCAGACACCAGGGGGAGGGAGGGGTGGGAGGGATGTTAGGGCTAGTCTTTTTTTGGGGGTTTGTGTTAGGAATTCCATCGTTTGGGGATGGATGTTCAGTGACTTGCTACTGTATATATTTTACTTGCTTCATCTGTGCCATCATGTATATGTTTTTGAAGCCACCCATGCTAATTCTCCTGAGGTTGTCTTTATGCACCTATAACTTTTCACAATGTAAACAAACTGGGTCTCCCTGCTGCGCCACAAAGTCCTCCCTGCTAGATTGTAAAACCATGAGTTCGTTATGAATGATCTAAAAATTGTTTCTCTTAATGTTAAGGGAATTAATCATGTAATCAAATGGCAAAAAATTCTTGAAAAAGGAGAAGTCACAAATAGCTCTTTTATCAGAAACACACCTAAACGACTTGGAGCATTTAAAATTGCGAAGGAGCTGGTTGGGCCTTGTATATTATTCTTCTCGTAATACAAATAGCAGAATAGCAGTCGCTATATGTCCTTGTCTCAGGATTCTTATACGGGGAACACATTCTGATAGGGTGCGTTTATTGCCCCAATACATATGAAGCCGCCTTCTTTCCCAAACTCCTATCTGATGTTTCATTGATATCTACCCCATATATAGTACTGGGAGGTGATTTTAACTGTGTTCCTGAACCTAGTGTGGACCAGTCGCCACCCAAGCTCTGTCCAGTTCCTCAAAAAGTGCCAGATTAAAAGAATTTTGTCTTGATTTAGGACTGTTTGACACCTAGGGGGAAAAGATTACACTTTTTTCTCCAAGCCTCATAAAACCTTTTCTAGAATTGATTTCTTTTTGTTATCAAGAATGATTCTGGATAGAGTGTCGGACTGTTCCATAGGTATAAGTACGCTATGTGATCACTTCCACATCAGCATCAATATTTGCCCTCCTTATACTGACCCCTCCTCACAATGGAGGTTGGACCCTTCTTGAGTAGCCGTCAATTATTGACTACATTACAGAACAGTGGAATGTTTTCATGACCTTCAGTAAGACTCCAGATATTAGTCCATCTTTGTTATGGGAAACAGGTAAAGCATATTTGTGGTGGAGCATCATATCATACACTACAGCCCAAAAGAAAGCTGCTATTAAAAGAATTGATTTAGAAAATACAATTCAACAGCTTGAACAACAATTTAAAACCACATCCACCAATACCCTCTCTAAGAAACTAGAAGCAGCCTGCTCAGCGTTAAACCAGCTTCTGACTAGTAAGGCAGAATCTCAAATTTTCTTTGCTAGACATAAACTTTATGAATCCGGAAATAAACCAGGCCGACTTTTAGCAAGATTAGCAAGAGGCAGAACAGAGGCTAACACAATACCATCATTACTGGATGATAAAGGGGTCAGGCATTACAAAACTAAAGATATTAATGGAATCATGAGGCAGTCCTATCAGAAGTAACATTCACCTGAATGTGGATCCTCTGAGGAAACATTTCTTGATAAAGTAGTCTTACCATCCCTATCAGAGGAGCAGAGGTGGGAATTGTGCAGGCTGGTAACAGAGGATGAGGTTTGTGTAGCCAGTAACACCCTTAAAGGTGGAAAGGCAACAGGCCCGGATGGGTTCTGTCCAGAGTTTTATAAAAAATTGAGCCACACTGTAGCCAGACCACTCTTTGACATGTTTGCAGACTCCTTTAGGAACGGACACCTCCCCCCAACTCTTAATCTAGCTAACATTACCCTTATCCTGAAAAAGGACAAATTGCCTGATTTATTTGGGTCATTCAGGCCCATCATAGGGGTTTATAGTACACTCCTGTCCAAGATGCTTGCAATAAGATTGGAGAAGGTTTTGGCACACCTTATAAACCCTGACCAGACCGGCTTTGTTCAGAATTGTTTTTCCTTCGCTAATGTGAGGAGACTACTGAACATCATACAGTACACAAGACACACAAATTACAGAGCACTTGCTGTGTCCCTAGATGTCGAAAAGGCGTTTGACAGGGTGGAATGGGGATACTTCTTTGATGTACTCGAGAGATTTGGATTGGGTGGAGAATTCCTTAAATGGGTTAAAACTCTCTATAACTCCCCAGGCAGCATGCGTCATAACTAATGGTACACAGTCATTGCCCTTTCCTCTACTGTAGGTGGGGGGACACAGCAGGGCTGCCCCCTAAGCCCACTGCTCTTTGCACTAGCTCTTGCCAAATATATTTTTTCACAATTGGGCTTGTCATGCATGTCACCTATGGGCATGGTTGCACACTTATCTAGAATCTAAGCCCTGTGTAGACTCATGGTCCGCCTCGCCCTCCTCCATATGGAGCCCGGTGGCATATTCCAGGTCAAGAAGTCAAGAAGGACCCTGGTCTTCCCTCAAACAAGCTAACATTACCTCACCTACACTTCAAACTCTGTGACAAACTGCTACTGTTGGCCAGAAAATGTATATTGCTCAACTGGATTAAAGACAAACCACCCACAGCCACACTGTGGTACAGGGAGATCTTCAGGGTTCTCCCTCATGAGAGAATTAGTGCAGTTCTTAAAGGTAATGAGAGGTCCTTCACTAGGATGTGGTCTTTCTTGTTGGACTATTTACCTGAGGACCTGAAAGAACTTGTATTAAAAAGCAGATTCTCACTGCAGCAGACTAGATTACATGAGACCAATTTATAGTTATTTTATCCATCTGTTTTAAACATACTTTGTTTGTTTTTATTTTTGTATGGGGGGAAGGATGGGAAGTGAGAGGGAGAGGATGCAGACTGGAAACCTCTGGGACAGGAATGGATGGACGGATCACACAGATTTGTTTTGTTCATTTATTTATTTTTTCATTTAGTTTTTTTTCTTTCCATTTTTTCTCTTCTCTGATGTAAATGCATATCTATGTATATGTATATTTGTATATATGCAGAGTTGTTTCTGTTGGATGGCATAATATTGATTGTTATGTTGAAAATCCATATAATTTGTTTAAAAGAAATGATATAGTTATGTTTACAATGATATATTGAGGAGGACAACAACAATGTTTTTCCCAGGAAGGGGGGGTCCGGACCCCCCTGTCCCCCCTGTAATATCCGCCCATGTCTGGGACTGGTTTGCTTGCTGTCCCTGGAGCAAGAACAAACCCTGATGAAGCTTCTTTTAGTTTCTCTATAATGAACAAATTACCAGAAGATCTAAGGTTTACCTCAACTCCACCTCCCTATAAGATTGTAGATCTTGTTTTTATTCTACATTATGCATTAGTGTCTACCACAGTGTCATTCTTCATGCTACCACAAGATGGTGCCAAAGTCTAAATTTCTTAAATCATATAAATAGCTTTTTAATATTTTTTATACACAAAGGCTTGTGTCAAAGTATAAATGTTCTCTCTCTGTCTGTCTCAGACTCTGTCAGGCTGGTGAATGGGACTAGTCTGTGTTCAGGCAGACTGGAGGTGAAGTTTAACCAGTCTAACCAGTCGTGGTCCTCAGTGTGTGAAGCTGACTTTGACCAGCAGGATGCAGAGGTGGTCTGTAGGGAGCTTGGCTGTGGGGCTCCTTCAGTCCTCCAGGGGGTGCTCTATGGAGAAGTGGAGGCTCCGATGTGGACCAAAGGGTTCCAGTGTGGAGGCCATGAGTCTGCTCTCCTNAAGTTCTCCAGGACAATGGCATCCTGCAGGATAGAGAAGTGGGCTTGTTCCTGGAGGGTTTAAGGAACCTGCTGTGGTTCTATATAAAGATGTTGATTATTAACACTCAGTTGTGTCATTTCAACCAGACAGGAACATTAAAGAGAGAATCAGCTCTAATTCATTCTTTCAAACCAGCTTTATACACATTTGATGTTTTTATCAACATCATCAGTACACAGAGAGACCAGAGCACCTTATTCTCTGAGAGCTGAATCAAACAGCTACAGGGGTTTAACGTCACTGAAGTTGTTTAATGGGAGCTGTTGTACTCATGATGTCATGTGATCTAATGTGATGACTGCATGTGTTTCATCAGATCCAGCAGGTTTTATCATCAGACTGGTCGTCGTGCCGCTGACTCTGCTGTTGTTCATCATTGTCATCTACTTCATCCATAAGGTACTGTACAGATCTCTGCTGATTAGAGGACTGGCTGAAACAAAGCACTTAGCTTGTGTGTGTTGAACTGAAGAGAGGAGTGATGCAGTAACTCATATATGTGCTGCCATGTCTCTCCAGGCCACCAGGGGGCAGAAGCCAGGCCCACAGGAGAACATCGAGCTGGATTATCATAACCTCGGTGTCTGCAGAGCTGAAGGAGGGCCGGCTGAAGAGGAAGGAGCCCAGGCAGCAGATTAAAACCTCAAAGAGCTCATCTCACGTCCAGATAGATTTCCCAGCTTTCACACAACTGTCCATCAGCTCAGTCAAGGATTTTACTTTGTTACACAGATGTTCCCTTTAAACTATGACTGAAATGACAGAAGAAAAAGATAACTGAAGAAGAAAATCATTGGTTTTATCTCTCCTCCCAGTCTCAAGTTATAATACAACCAAGTTTTGCAGCCCAGTATATTATTATATCGATATTTGGCAGTTCTGAACCTCGTGATTCATGTCCAGTGCCAATGTTCAGTGCCAATGCAGGAAGTAGTGTGGCTGTTTTGTAGCAAGGTGGAAAGTAAGGGCATTGAGGTTGGGGTGGTGGGAGTGCGTCTGATGTACGTTTGCCTTTTTACTTACTGTAACTACAATCTCTCCCTGACCTTAAAGCAGACCTATTCAATTTGAGACCCAGGACAGAATCAGGTCCTTTAACAACCTCAATCCGACCCTTTGATCATTTATAAATATGAAAAAAAAGCAAATCATTGTGTTTTTATTTAAACCTGCTTCATTCTTCATTCATTCAAGTTTATGGGTGTTTACACTGTTTGATTATTAAAAGATCATCATTTTATTCATAGGCTAATTAGTCCATTCATTAGTTATGTCTGTTGTTAAGCACAGAAATACTTATTATATTAAAAGGTTTTAACCCAGGCTGAATAAAAAAAGATGTTAAATGCAACATTGTGTTTATTAAAACGACAACCTACTTCTAAGATTAAAAAGGTGCATTGTTTTAACACATTTAAATTCTTAGCTTTACAGGTCAGACATAAGGAATGTACATTTCTGGCCCCTTGTCACTTCACTTTTTTTCAAATCTGGCCCTTCTGAAAAAGTAACTGAATAGGCCTGCCTTAAAGGGATAGTTCAGATTTTTTGAAGTGGGGTTGTATGAGGTACTTATCTATAGTCAGTGTCTTACCTACAGTAGATGGCAGTCAGTTTGGAGAGCCAGCCGGAGTACCGGCATGGAAGCTAAGCGATGTACTGCTGTGGACGGGGTCAGCAGCAAAACGTATTTTAGCCACCTGAAAAAAGGCCCACCTAAAAAAAGTGATATCAGTTTAAGTGTACACTATATTTGGAATATTTTCACCACTTTACCTTTCCGTCAGACAGCCCTTTGCTTTGGCACTACATTTTCTCAACCATAGAACTTCCGTATTCCTACGCACAAGCCCGTTCGGTCTCCATCTGCAAAAGTCCTTCTTCTGCATACTCTGGTTCATAAAGGTATCCTCTTGTCTCCACAGTGAACGGCATTTTGTCGTTGCTGTCATAATCACTCATTTTTATTTTCTTGTGTGTGTTGTTTCTTCTATAAACCGCTGACCCAAACAGCTGATCTGCGGCGTAATACAGTGCGCGGCATGCGTAGGAATACGGAAGTTCTACATTTGAGAAACTGTAGTACCAAAGGAAAGAGCTTTAGACCTTCAGAGAAACTTTGGTTTGTAGAAGTCTGAAGATGTGAAGATGCAGAGCTGCTTTTCCTCTGAACTCTGACCGACACATCTTTGACTTCACATTCGTCTGTTTGCTGACGTCGTCTAAATCTTCAGTCCACTCAGGAAGGAAAAACAAAGCTGTGAAATGATTTAAAACGAGTTTGGATCATCTTCAGGACTGTTTGTACTAACAGACACTCTGAAGCTGAAGGAGAGAAGAGATCTGATTGGACTGTTCGGTCCCACACAAGTCAGCCGATTGGCTGACACACCTGCACGACTGTAACATGAGTTCTGGTGATCTGTACAAAGTTTTATTTTGTCATTATTATCTGCTATCATGTGAACATGTGTAACTTTCACTTTCTTACTTTGACTCAAATATTTTCATGAATAGTTTTATGGTCTGATCTGGATGAATGTTGATTTCAAAAATCCATCCAGTTTTTTCACAGTTTAATTCTTCTTCACTGCTTTTATATACTTGAGTGTTTGAGCAGAGAACAGTGTTATTCAGCTGAAATATTCCTCTTTGTTGTTATTTGTTCTTTGAGTATTGACTCAATAAATGAAGTCACTGAATCAAATCAAATGTTTCATCTTTGTTAAACAGTTTGACCAAAATAACACCGAACTGCCTTTTGACAGCATGCAAAGTCTTTTTGTGACAGTTTCATGCAGATGAATCAGTTTCTAATGTTTTGCTGACACTTTGAAACTTTGTTGGTTTTATTTAGAAAAACTGACCACAAAAAGACTTTTCATGATTTTCATGATAGTCTGCTCAGTTGGGCCTCTCCCCACCTCAAGACAAAAGCAACAAAAGTTAAAGAAGCACAGATTATTAAAAGTGAAGTCGTAAAGACTCAATGGAATGTGTTCATGTCTAACTGGTGGTGCTGCAGTGTGATTTCAGCTCTATCTGTTGCTTTCTGTTCAGCTGCTACAAGACAGACACCTGAGTGTTGAAGTGATTTCAGGTCCATCATGAGTCCATCTTCCATTATGAGACAATCTAGACAGAAAGACACAGGAGACGAAGTGAAGACATCAGATCACATCAGCTTTCTGCTCAGCTTCTCATTTATTGTCAGCGTACAGCAGATAATGATTCACATCAGGGTTTCAAACCTCCACCAAACGTTGTGTTGAAACGAGTTAGTTTGACTTTAAAGCTGAGTGTGTGTTTAGTTGCAGCCAGCAGACTGAAGGTAACATCTT
>NTHP01000791.1:237612-261425 GCA_003416845.1 Oplegnathus fasciatus
GTTGTCTCAGAAGCATCAGTCAGAAGTTGTAACTGTGTTTCTGTCAGAGATGATCTCACTGTCTTCACATGTCGAACACTTTTATCATCTAAATGTCAACCTGCGTCCCAGAGAGGATGAAGTGTACCTGGACAGCAGACGTGGCTCCGATGGGATAGATGGTGTACACTCCACTTTGTCGGCTGTTGTCATGGTGATGGATGTCACTGCAGTCCAGTGGTAGGACGAGCTCCTTGCAGCTGGTCAACAGTGGAGCCAGGAGGAGGACGAAGAAGACTGATACCAGCTGGAACAGAGGAGATGTTGTTAGTTTTTACATATTGGTTTAACAGTTTGGCCTCAAGGAGCTCTAAGAGACAGAAAAGATGGGGCTGACTGACAATTATTATCTGCGTGGGTTGTCTCTGTAGCAACTATCTAAACTACTGATATCACAAGTTCTTTAAACTCCTCACAGTTTAACAGAACTTCAGTTCACAAACTTACTTTCATTATCAGATTTCTGTCTGAAGCTCTGAAAATACAATAAGAATACATTTAAAAATCGTTCAGTCAGTAAACTCTCAGGGAACAGATTATGATGTGAATGTAGAATAAGCAGAGTTGAAATTTGGTCAGACATGTGTGATGTCTCCTGGTTAGATGCTTACCTGTCTGAACTCACCTACAGGTCGAACTGAAGAGATTTTGTGGCTTCACCGTCAGTCTGTCACTCACTCACAACTTCACTGCTTATATCTGCAGAAGGCTGACGTCACGCCGTCCGACCTTTTAGACATACACATTAAATATTTACACACAATTCGAAGGAAGTCTGTAAGTGTGTATTTAGTTTGAAACTAATATTCTAAAATCAACACAGCTGGATACTTTTCTAATACTTGTACTGTCATCTAATATATTTATTGACACTCCCAATCATTTTATGAGTGTTTGTCTTTGGCTCCAAAACCTCCAGTAGTTCCTGTTCCTCTTCAAACAGACTCTAGAGGTACTGCACACGTGTTTTTTGAGCTGTAAACTAAATGATATGGCTGTACTGTGATGAAACACATCAGTGCTGCTGTTAATATTCACATTTCTTTCCAAATTTATGAAAATCGGCATTTCATGGGTTGAAAATGGCTCAACATGCCATCTACTGTTTTAAATCAGCCCTGAACCTTGAAAGGCCGATGCTGAGAGAGTCGACCAGTTTGGACTTCTCTACGTCATGAAATTTACATAAAAAAAGACTGTTAACGCCCTCCAATCAGAGGTGGGCAGCTCCACCTCCCTCCAGGCCCCCCTCTCAGCCCCTTGCCCACTTTTTAGCATTTTTCAAAATTATGGGTGGAGTTAGGCTCAGACCTGGGGGGTGAAGTTGCATTTTGAAATGAGTTTCTTTGTCTGACAGTGATCCTGTAGTATGAGGTGATTGTGAATTAAAGAAAAACAAAAAGAAGATTTATAGCTTTCAAAATAACAACAAACCTGTAAAAAAAACGTACATCAGGTGTGGAGCTTCACACTCTTCCCCAGACTTTCCCCCAAACCCTGGAGGGGTCTTTGATTTCTCCCCAGTGAATCTTCAACAGTTTGGAAACAGTCACCTCCTTTCAGCTCGTCTGTGAGGCAGTTTGTCTTCTAGCTAAAGGCCGAACACCACCAAGTGTCGGCAGAGTTCATCTGTACAGAAGCGCATTGCATTTATAAAAATAAAAAAATTAGACACTTTATCTCATAATTATAAACTACTGCAATTATGAGAAAAGTTGAGGTAGCCTAGTTCTCAATCGTCGCTAACCTTGGCTACAGGATAAGACAGCGGGCAATAATGGCGCTATCGCATTTAATGTGCTTTTATTTCCTTCTCGGTATGAGACACTGGGAAATATTAATGTTACTTAATGTGGATGGCATTAATATTATTCAACACTGCGCAGGTATCTCAAGTCGCTGGGATGGTTCAGATGGAAAGCCCAGTCTGACCGGTCTGACCAGTCTGACCTGCTGGAAGTCGCTCTCTACCTGCAGGAGCAGTTAAACCAGTATTTCAATCAATCAAGTTTATTTGTCACATGTGATCATCATTATAAGGTACAAGGCACACAGTGAAATGTTAATCCCACCAGTTCCTTCAATTTGTGCATTAGAAAGAGTTTAAATAGAACAGGAATAGCAATAATAATAATGGACAATGGAGAGGGCGAACGAGCTGAATAACTTCTTTAACAAGTTTGACCAGCCCGTGTCCTCCCCACCCCCACCCTCACCGCAGCCATCTCTCCTTCTTCCCTCTTTACACCTCCCTCCAGACACCACAACACCCCCCTCCTCCTCCTCCACCTCGACACTATCCCTGCCTCACATCACCACGGACCAGGTCAGGGGACAGCTGAGGAAGCTCCGGCCCAGGAAAGCAGCAGGCCCGGACAAAGTGTGCCCGAGACTACTGAAGACCTGCGCTGCAGAACAGGTGGAGCCACTACAACAGATCTTCAACCTTAGCCTGCGGCTANACCAAAGAAGAACAGGCCCAGCGAGCTGAATGACTTCTGACCTGTGGCACTCACTTCACACCTGATGAAGAGTGGTCGTTCTCCTCACTCACTCACTGTGCAATAACAATCTGGACACTCTTCTTCTATCAACCGTTTAAGTGCAATATTTTAATTTTAATTTGACTTCTTACAGTTTTCTATTTTCCTATTTTATATATTTATCTTAAGAGTCTATGTTTATCTTATACTGTATTTTATACCTGTGTATGCTACTGGACACCCAATTTCCTTGAGGGAGACATCCCAAAAGGATCAATAAAGTGAAGTCTAAGTCTAAGTCTAAGTCTAAATATTTGTGTATGTGGCACCTTTCCAGGGCTGTATCATATTTTGCAAATAATTCGAGTGCCGAGTGTGAAATTGTTTGGATGAGCGGTTCTCCAGAAAGCTGTAAGCAGCAATACTGGAGGCCAAGCAATCGGCCCGTTCCGTTTTGAATGGGCACTGCACTAGTGTAACCAATCACCAGTAAAGACAATCTAGAAGTTGTTGATGTACTGATGATGAGATAATGAAAGCAGTTGATAGATTTATGAAGACAATGTGTGAGGCATATGTAATGTTTAATCTTAATGACTGTTCTCAAGAAGTGTGTTCGTGTGACAAAAGAGGAAGTTCTTGTGAGGGTGTGACCAGAACAAACAAATGGAAAGTACCAAGGAAACTGGGTGGACAGGGAGGGAAGTAAATCATATTCTTTCTTCTTGATCAGTGATGACTGCAAAAACAAGTGGGGTCAAGATGTGGACAGTCTCAGGTCAGTGAACAGTAAGAGGAAGTAAGAAAAGGCAAACTTTTCTGAAAAGCATTTGAATGTGCTCACTTTAGCTGAAAGATATCAATTCAATCGATTCAGTTTCATGCATCCATCCATCCATTATCCTTACCCGGGTCCTCCACAGAAAGTGGTCCAGGAGGCACCCGAATCAGATGCCTGATTCAACTGACTCCTTTCAACACAAATGATGAATTAAAAAACTCCGTCCCCGTAGTCTGAATGAATTTATTTATTAAAGTAGTGGCCAGGAAGCAAAACTCTACACAATAGTGGCTACATACTGTAGGTTTCTGCTTGATAACCCCTTCCCCACTAGTCCAGATATTCAAGAAAACAAGGTCACAAAGAGGGACACGTTTAGCTCCTCTTTGCTATCATGGCTTCTACCCTAAACAACAAAATCCAGTCAGAACCAGTTCTCAAATCAAGACGCCCCAAGGTCTTCCTAATCTTTATGACTAGACGGTCTGAACCTCCTCACACGTCAAAGAGGCCATGAAGGTCAGACTGACCCCTTTGGGTTTTCCAACAGATGACTTAACCATGATTCAGCAGTTTACGTACGCGTTCCATAAACACTGAAGTGATTTTTTTACCACAACAAACGAGCAGCAGTTCTACTCCGAGTTCCCTCCAGATGTCTGAGCTCACCCTGTCTCTAAAGGTGGGGACTCACATCAGGACTGTGGAGCCAATAAAGAATATGATTTGTGAAGACTGATGGAACCAAGTTGGACCATGTCTGTTCCAGACTGGGTCAGTTGGTGTCGTGTGTGACCTGTAAAGAGTCTAATCTGAAGTCGTTGCCGGTCGTTCTCACAAAGATTTTTTAAACATGTTGATATTTGTGACTCGGTCAGTGACTGATGATAACATCACTTGTGTGTCGTCAAGGGAGACGTACCTGTAAATAAACAGCTTTACCTGAAGATCATTCAGCTCCAGGTCCCTCTGTAGGCTCTACAGTCCTACACGCCTCTCCATCCAGGATCTAACCAAACTCTCAGCTTTCTTCCTCTGTTTTTGTCCTTTTCAGCACAAATGTTGCTGCATAGAAACAGTGAAGCTGCTGGTTGGCGTCCATCTTTGTTTTGGTACAAGAACACCTGGCAGCTGGCGTTGGCGAGATCACCAAGCTTACCTGCTAAAAGTGAATTAAGTAATTAAGCCAAGTTTTCTTTGCAAACAAACTTCCTGGCGTGTCCACTAATGTGTGTTTGCTGCGGCTTGTTTACTTTTCATATCATCTGTAAGTCTGTTGACTTTAGAGTGACTATCATAACTCCAGATATGATGACAGACATCAAATAGATGCCCCCCCATGCCGTTATCACCCGGACAGCGGAGACAGACTCTGGATGTATTAAGAAAACCAGACAGTGAGTTCAGTATTCAGTATTTCTACACACTCCACAGTCACAGTTCTGTGTTCTGTTCTGACTCTGGCTCAGTTTTCCTGTCTGGCGTGACGGATCTCGCTCTCCTGAGAATGTGCATGTGATGGGTGATGAGTAACGGTGGTGCGCCACGATTGTTCCATTGGAAGGGATTGCTGCCTCTGGATTGGACAAGCTGATGACATCAGTCCATTTAAACCCCAGCTGACAACGACCTGCCCTCCTCCACCTGCTCCACCTCCTCCTATTGAAACCAGCATTCAGCTGTGAGTGTGTTTCAGTGAGAGTTTCTGTGAGTAAAGTAGCAGCTTTCTGAGCTGGAACTGGGAAGTTTGTATAGATTTGTATTAATTCAGATAGACTTGTGTCAGTTCCAGTTCTGCTGATTTGTGAATAGTTTGTTGTAAATAATTCACTGTAAATATGGAGCAGTAATAGTAGAAGTTCAGTCGGAGAGAGAAGCCCTTTTAGTTTGTCACAGTCTGTCTATCTGTCCCTTCACACCAGCCCTATTTCTTATTCATCATGCCTGTTCTTTGCTATTCTCCATCCACCCCCAGAGGTCCTCTGACTCCCTCCCTTTCTCATCACCTGACTACCACACCCATCTACTCACCTGTCTCCACTTCCCTCATCAGCTACACACCATATATACCGTCCTATTCCTTTGTTCCTTTGTCAGTTCATCATAGTTGTCATTTGCATTCTTGCCATGTGCCTAGTTGTCTCGTTCCTGTCTTGCCTTCTGGTGATTTTGCTTTTGAGTTTCCGTCAACCTGAACCTACCTGCCTGTTACCTGTATCTGCCTGCCTACTTGCCTGTAAGTCATTGATTTTAAAATAAATCCTTGAACTGCATCAGCTCGGTCTCTGTCGCCTGCGTTTGGGTCCAGTCCCACTTTTCCCAAGATGTGACAGGTTTTAGGAGTTCAGGTTAGAGACGTCATTTGTTTTTAATGTTTGTTTGGGAAGTTTTCTGTTACTTTGAACTTGGATTCATATCGTGCTGCCGGCCATGGCTCTTGGGAGTGGGAAGAGTGGCAGAGTCAGGTCTAGGTTTCCCATAGATGGGGGACTTAACAACACTATTTTCACTCATACTGAGACACAATAACCACAAACACAGTTGCATGAACTCATATTGTATTGCTGTAATATATAGTATGTTAAAACTGGTCTGCTGTAGCCTGTAAAGTAAAGCACTCGAGAGCCAAAATAACTTTCTGTTTCACTTCGTTATCCAGTCTGACATCGTCTTGTGTTCAGTCGACACGGACGCTGTGGTCAGAGGCAGCTAGGAGCATTTACTGTTGAGTTATTTCTGTAAGACCATATAGGAAGATGACATCTCATTTCTTAATCATATGTGTCTTCAGCAGGAGAAATGACCATCAGTGAGCACAGCAGCAGACTGCTGCGTATGAATCAATGAAAATATCAGAGATATGGGGAGCCATCCAGAGGTCTGTGACCAGGCTACAAATAACTACAGCTTTGTAAATAAACATTCACAGCTGGTCTGACATCAAGTCAGATGTTGTTTCAGCATGGGTCGGACCAGCAGTGAGCATGTCTGGTAACTGATGCAGTGTACAA
This sequence comes from Oplegnathus fasciatus, assembly GCA_003416845.1. Taxonomy (NCBI): domain Eukaryota; kingdom Metazoa; phylum Chordata; class Actinopteri; order Centrarchiformes; family Oplegnathidae; genus Oplegnathus; species Oplegnathus fasciatus. The sequence goes on from NTHP01000791.1 coordinate 243,927, forward strand.
ACTTTCCACAGAAACTTTTTAAATCCGTGTTAATATTGTACACATGGGGTTGGGCTGCTTCATCAAAATCCAGAAGGCCTCACAAAACCCACGTTGGAGTCCAAAGGGAGAAGATGCTGTGTGCCATTACCAGCCAGCAATGGGCCTGTGTGAGTTTTCTGTGGACAAACCCAACTGAACAACAAAAGTATGAAAATGTGTCGAATGTAGTACTTAAAATAAAAGGGACGCAGTAGAGCCGCTGCTTCAGATTTCTGTTAGTTACTTTATTTCGGGAAGATTACGGATCATGAAACATCACAATTTATCAAAGCAGTTTCCTTTTATGATATGAAACCCCTCCAGAATACCCACAATTCTCTCTGTTCATGACAGATTAGCATTGATTCAGTTTCACGTTTGTGTTTCCAGGTCAATTATGGAGGCAAAGAGAATGCAAAATAACTCTATACAAATAGCGTCTCGATATTTATTCTTTTTCCTGGTATAAAAATAAGTTTGAAGTGCTTCACACACTTTAATACTGTCTCTGCTTCGGCATGTTCACAGCTCGGATGTCAGCGTGTGGCGTCAATTGTAAAACTTTCCAGAAACACTTAAAGAAACAAATAGAAACAAATATCAAGTCGGACTGAACGATCTGTGCTGCCGATGAGGTGTCGTCTGCTGCTTTCAACTCTGCATTCGTTATTATTGGGGAAAAAATGATGTCTCTTTGTCCTACTTGTGCACAACACAACTCGTACTCACAGTCGCCACTAGGAGGTGCTGCTGAGAGGTGATTTGGTGTTTTTCTCATTTCCGATAATGAATTCCAATATTGTCTTTTAAACTTTACTTTCAAATCAAAGGTTGAAAAACTGCAGTTTTTTTTCTTGCAGTCTGTAAACAGAAGATGGTTTCAATGAAGAAACAAATTTTAATTACTATGAACTATGAACGTAATCTGGGGTTTTGCTGACTCATCAAATGTGATGTTTTTGTTTGTGATAGGGTTGAAAAATCCAGAGACGAGGTGAGTTTTAGGGTCGCAGCTGGCTGGAACAAACCACACACGATGTGAACATGAAAATACTGAAACATGGTAAAGAAATATTAGCCAAAAACCTGTTCGACAGCTGATCTTTCTACTCCAGTTCTGACATTTACGTTCAGGTGAATTTTTAATTTATTTTATTTCATTTTAATTTTTAAATTTCATCAAAGTAGCAAAAGCAGTGTTGCAGGTTGTCGTAAAAAAGCTTTTCAAAAAGCTGACTGAGAAAATGAGCTTTCGTCTTTTTGTTAGTGTAAAGCACATCAGAGAGAATAAAGTAAAAAACTGAAAACATTTAGTCCAAGCATTGCTCTCACATATTAAAGATGAGGGAGAAGAAGTTCATGACACAATATTCATTTGGATTCCTTTCAGATGCACATGATCTAAAAACTACATATTCACAGTTTAAAGAACTAAAAAGTCCAGAATGCCTCAGCGACCAAAACAGGGTTTCCATTTTACAATCCCAGACTGCTCAAATTTCAGTTGTATCATCAGATTTTTTTTCTGTTGTATTATTTTTCATACTTTTGAGACTGCTGAAATGATCAAAAATACCCAACAGTGCAAAACTACATTTTGCAGTTGAAAGTAAGACATTCAAAAGAACTACAAATCCCAGTTATCTTACAGATAATAACGCAGGGTTACAAAACAGGATAAAATAACAAAATCTATTTATCCAAATACATTTTTGAATATTGTAAACATACAACTAGAAACATGCTAACAAACTGCTTAAAAAATGATCAAAACATGAAGTCAGACCTACAGCCAATCACAGGCCAGCTACTTAATCAATCACAAAATAATCACAGATATGCACGTACACATAATTCAGATCAAATAAAGGTAGAAGAGCAGAGACAGATAACATGAAGAAAGAAAACGATGTGACAGGTGAGGAATTTGTTTCAGGGCCGACTGACGAGTCCGAAACGTTTTCCAGCAGCGGTTTTCAAAACGTGTCTGAGACCAAAGTCCACAGTGGTTTGGTCTCCCTGTAAAATCTGCAGCCAGTCACCAGGAAACCAGCAGCATGAAGACTCATTCACACTATTCTGCTTTTTTTTTTGTAGAAACAATCCTGCCTCATACACAGTTCACACTGCGATCAACAACGAGCCCACAGTTTTTTTTTTTACCGTAATCGATCAGCCAATCAGAAACTGAAAACTTTTTTAAACCGATTTAAAATGTAAAACACACACTCGGCAGTTTAGTGTGGATGCGTCCTCGGCTACGAGTGTGTTGTTGGAAACCGCTGTTCTAGAAAACGCCATATCCGTCAGTGTGGCGCGTCGCCACAGCAAAGGCCGGGTAGCCCTCGTAGGTGGTGTAGGCGGTCAGGTCCTGACCCAGAGACACAGCCTGCTTCAGCTGGGATGCAACCGCTGACGACGCCGGGCTCGCCAGAGTGTAACCTGGTGACAGACGACACAACAACTCACAGAGTTTAACCAGTGAGTCACTTTACAATAAGCCGCTGGGTTTGGAGTTCTATCTGTTGGTCATTGATTAGTAATGTTGTGTGTGATTAGTGTTTTTAGTTGTATTTCAATGAACACTCACAACCCGGAAATTCTGCAGTAAATACTTTTCATGTGATATTTTGCCACTTAAAGTACAGTAATTGAGTAAATGTACTTAGTTCCTTCCACCACTGCACAGAGCAACATGATCCTTCGTGTTTGTGTCACCTGATGGATGTGAGTCCAATATTCTCTCTCTTTTAGCTCTGTGTTTGGTCTCCACCACCTCCTGAGGGAAATATCTGTCTCTTTAGCTGCTAAATGCTCCACTATGTTCACCAGCTGCTCTCTAACTGTCTGTCTGCTGTTTCCTGCTCAGCAGGTCGTGTACAGTGACTTTTTACAGCTTGTTCTCTGAAAACAGCTGCCTGCTGCTGCCCTGTGTTCATCAGCTTGTAGAGTTCTTCTGCCCCCTAGTGGCCAAAAACAATGAATGCAGCCAAAGTGTTTATAGTATAAAGTCTTATTGCCGACCTGTAAGGCCTCACTGAATACTTCAATAACCATGAATAAAGTCATTACTGACAAAGTGAAGAACCATGATGTTTTAAGGATCACTCTGATTTCAGTTCATTTCCATGACAACCAACATGGATAGAATTCAGACTTTCTGCAGAGTCCTGCTGTTTCCTCTGAAGGTGCAGGTGACACAGTTACATTATATTGATGTTAATCAGTAAAAGTATCAGTCCTCTCCCATTAATCGTCTCACGACGCCTCAGGTTTATCTTTTGACCCTTTGGAGGGGCCCTAGGTTGGGAACCACTGAACTAAACAAGCTAACTGTATATAAAGTAGTTCAAATTAGCTCCACCTGGAGCAGCTCCAGCAGTAACATGCTGCTCTAACATTGCTGCTTCAGTATCAGTCACAACCAGAACTTTTACTACTGATACTTTAACTACATGAAGCTGAGAGTACTTCTGTCCTTTTACTCAAGTAAAATTTTGAATGCAGCACTTTTACTTGAATTTGAGTATTTTTGGATTGTTTTATTCGCACTTGTACTTAAGTGAAGAATCAGAATACTCTTTCCACCCCTAATGTTAATTAATGTGTATTTTGCCACTGATAAATCAACATCACAAACTAGTTGGAGAATTGCTCATGACTGCGTCATGCAAACACAACCTGATGGATGACTCCTGATGGATGATTTGGAGACAGGAATGTCAGTATGCTGCTTTAAAACCCCTTTAAAGGTGGAAGTAATTCTCTATCTAACATAATTTGGAGCCATGTTGTCTTTCTTTCTTGTCTTTCTGCATGCGATCTGAGCATCAGCTGAGAGTCTGTTAGTGGGTTTGATGAGTGAAGAGTTAGTTGGCTCTGGGTACGGACCTTCACATACCTGGGAAGGCTACTGAGGCCACAGCGGCAGCAGTAGCACAGCTGGCGTCGGCGGCGCCCTCTGTCTGCAGACCGAGCGTCTGCAGGGTGTGCTCGGCTGCGTGGACTTTCGCTTCTTCTACAGCCGCACACAGTTTAGCCGGGGTGAAGGGATGGCTGCAAAGAGAGAATCCAAATCTAACGTAGCTGGATGATACGTAATAATTATATTTATTATAATAATATAAAAACCTATGTAAAATCACTGTAAACTGCTGCTCACACATGGCATTAACACTTCACATGTGTAAAACTAAAAAATAAACAGCAGTTAAGAGACCAACTAACTGACCAACAACTGGTTGGCTAGTCCACTAATACACATAACCATTAACTGAACAGCAGCTGACTAGTTCATGGTCATCGGTAGTTGTAGCAGAAACACGAGTAGCAACAGTTGTATAAGTTATAGTATTAGTAGCAGTGGTAGTACTAGTAGTAGGCCTACTATTAGTAGCAGTAGCAGTAGTAGTGGTAGTAGCAGCAGTAGTAGTAGCACTAGTAGTGGTAAGAGTAGCAGGAGGAGTTGTAGTCATTATAGTTGTAGTAAGTATAAGTAGTAGTAGTAGGAGTAGTAGGAGGAGCAGTAGTAGACACTGAAGTAGTAGGAGAAGTAGGGGCCTAGTAGTAATAATAGTAGTAGTAGTGGTAGCAGCAGTATTCTTACACGTTGGGGTACTGTGTAGCCAAAGCTGGTATGGTGATCTTGTAGAGAAAGAGTTGTCTCTGGTCTGGACTGATGGCAGAGTGGAGCTGATAGACGGGCTGACCCCAGTTATTCTTCTGACACAACTCCTCCAGAACCTGACAGACAGACAGACAGACAGACAGACAGATTAAGTATAAATATTGTCACAGTCCGTCCCTCTGTCCTTCCTCTCCAGCTACATTCCCTATTCCCCCAGCCCCTTCGATTGCCATTTTCCATCCATCCACCAGATGCCCTTGGATTTTCCCTCCTCCCCATCACCTGACTGCCCCACCCATCATCACACCTGTTCCCTCATCAGTTCTGCAGGTACCTGTCCTTCCCCGCCAACCTCCTCACCTGCATCTCATTCCCTCATCAGCCTCTCAGTTCATATACTGGCCCAGTTCCATTCATGCCCTGCCAGATGGTCCAAGTTTCAATGTTGGTTTCTTGCCTTGTGTTTTTGCTTTCAAGTTTCTGTGACCTAAACCTTAACCTGGACCTGCCTGTAAGCCTTTCTTTATCAATAGATCACTGAAATCCTTCGGTCTGCCTCGACTGTCTGCACTTGGGTCCTTCCCCTTTTGCCACTCTTCATGTTTGGCTAAACAGGGGGTTTGTTTCTGATCTGATCATCTGATTGGTCATGTTTTCTTGAGTCTGTCTTCTTTTAACTGATATCACCACGTTTCCATCATTCACCCATTGTCTACAACTTATCCAGGTCTGGGTCGCAGCGGCTAAGGCAAGCTAAGGTAGTTCATACATGACTCTCTGCAGCCATGTCTTACAGCTCCTCAGGAGGATCCTGATACATTCTCAGGCCAGATGGGATATGTAATCCCTTCAGTGTGTTCTGGATCTGCCTCAGGGTCTCCTTCCAGTTGGACATACTAGGAATAATTCCACAGCAAAGCGGTCAGGAGGAGTTCTGATCGGATGTTGAACCACCTCAATTGGTTCCATTCAACATGAGGGAGCAGCGGATCTACTCCAAGCTCCTTCTGGATGTCTGAGCTCCTTATCCTGTCTATAAGGCCTGTTCACCACTACAGTCCGGTACAGCATCCCCGTTGAATCTTTCATTCACCATCTCTCTTAGATAGTTTCTTTCTGACATTAAACAACTGGTGACTTATACAAACATGTGCTGACTCAGCATGGCCGACCGTGTTAACTTAATCATGCCAAAGTGTGGATACACTTCAAAGTCATCAAGGTCAATGGAACAGCTGCCAAGTGCAATATTTGTCAGAGGGGAATCACAACAGAGAACGAGAAGTCCCTGGCTTAAATATTTATCTACAGTCCGTCATGAAAAAAAAGTGTTATTTTTGACAACTTCAGAAGGACTATGATGTTACGATGTTACACCTAATTTGGTGAGATCAAGGTTATTACAGATAGAATGGTAGACAAAGTTACAAAAATAAGACTTAAGTTGTAATCAGCCAGTATTAACCCTCCTGGTTGTCAGATGTGTTCTGTTACCTGTGGAGCAGGCTTGATGGCGGCGGCCTTCAGGCTCATGGCAGCAGGGTTCATGGGGGTCAGCTCCATGCCCGGCAGCAAGTCGTACAGCTTCTCCTCCGCCTGCTTGTCCACCTTCAAGCCATAGGAGGCGCCGCCGCTGCCACCTCGACCCATGGCTCCGACCCCGGCAGCGTAGGCCAGGTAGCCCCGCCCACCCAGCCCCCGCACCCCGGCAGCCCCTACAGGTACAGTCATGTAAATTTCTACAGGAGACCGAAAAGGCAGTGAAATCAATCAAATCACCGGAAATCAACCGGGAAGAAGAATCACACAGTCAGACAATTATTCAATCAGAGTGAACAGGTACAGTGGTAGCCATGGTAACGAACTCCACCTTACATCTACCCAGTGTAAGCACTACAGTGGTAGTCATGGTAATGGCACATCTATCCTGCTGCAGCTTTTTCAATTCCCTGAGGATTATTTCTCTGGGTGATTCATTTTCCAGATGTTAATTTTTGCACCATCTTTACACCATTCTTACAAGATTTATTATTATTAACAAAGTTTCGCTTTTGATTCAGCGGATCATTTTTGATTCCTGGTTAACAACAATATTCAGACATGAAATGAACATTGAAATAACATACTTATGATCATGATTCGATACAGCAGATCATGAAAATCATATTACTGATGAATTGACCGTTCCAAAAGCCCCACCCCTCTTAGTTACTGTTGCCACACCTGTCAACCATTCAGTTCTCAGACGCCACATATACAGTTTACAATAATAACCATTTAACTACCATTTAACCATTTACCATCAAGATTCGTAGTAATTTTTTTGAAAGAATGGGTCCTTGATTTCAGACAGAAATTGACAAAAGCAGCTTCTCATTTGTAGCTGGTGACTGTCGGTTATTACTGAAGTGACAACTGTGGCTGGCAGATATTATCGGCTGTAGCTCACTATCTAATTAAGTTAACGATAACTTTGTGAGTTGGATGAAGACTCTCCAGCTGACGTTTTAATGTTTCAAGTATTTTAATTTCAAGTGTTTGTATTTTCAAATGGTCTGTTTTCACTCTACAAGAGAAATGGATCGGAGGATGAGGACTGACTTTTGTCTAGCGATTGAAACACTATCTCGAGTAACGTTGGCCACGGTTACTGGAGGTTAAACTTCCTCATATCCAATAAACATCAGGATAGAGCTGACGTTAGCTTGAGCTCTGATAGCATCCAGAACAAGCTCCAACACAGTGGGGAAAGACTACAGTGGATGTGCTAGTCGTGAACAGGGATTTTTTTAATGTAACCTGCAACCCCACAAAGTATGAAATGCTCCTTGGCCCTGGAAGCAGCTTACTTTAGATCAGACAAACAAAAAAAGTTGAATCCACTCCTTAAACTTTTGTTCTTGTGTTTTGGCTTTGGAGAGGCTAAAAAAACCCTCCAAACTAGAGAAATACAAACCCTGACACGCCTGCTGCGACCAGAGACGGTTGCTGAGCTGTGATTGGACAGATGCAGTCTGGGGGAGGGGTTTAGCCAACAGTCAATTCACCATCTATTTGATCATGTTGAAACGCTGGTGCTGTCCCGTGAAAACCCTCTAACTCCAACTGTATAGCTTTTCTTTTTATTTGAACTGCAAATTTAATGTCTGTCAAGCGACGTTTTGGAGATTTGAGTTTTCAGCTGACAGCAGCAGTTTGCTTTAAAATTCTGAACATGATAATGTTCAGTATTATTGAAGAACAGCAGCAAGAGGAGCTCAGACTCATACAGAAGCAAAAGGTTTGATCTTTTTGTTTTTGGCATCAGATCAATAGATTGACATTGTGGGTTTTTGTTTATAAAAAGTTTCTAATCTGAGACCTTAAATTTACTAACTCTGAGCATTCTGGGTCCTTTTCTGAAACCCTTGAAGCGTGATTTTTCTTTCTGTTTGTGAATGTGAGCTCACCTTGCATCTCTATTTTTAACATTCAGTTTCTTCTGTTTAAGAATAGCAGGTAAGCAAAGTGCGTCCGTCCTCACCTCTAACAGACGGCGTCCTGATCAGACCACGACCTCCAACGTGAGCTTTGGCCGCCGGGAAGCGGAACTGCCCTGGTATGGCAGCGTAAGCCTGGGGGGCGTAAAACACAGGCGGACCGAGATATGCCGCTGAGGGGTCGTACACCTGGAGGAGGAGGGGGAGGAGGGAGAAATAAATAGATATAAATAGATTATGTAGATATTAATTATTCCTAAAAGGAAAATGTGAAAGATTTGGGACATGAGTCAGATAAATGTTGACTTTTCATCTTGTACAGACATTGAAGTTCCTCAGAGGATGAATCCTACTGACTTGGTGATCCTGACTTTTCCTCTAGCGCCACCATAAGGTTCGCATTTACAGTTTTGAGTGAAATATCTAGACTATTGGAAGACTGACAGACGATTAATGTGATTAATGTGTTTTGTTGTGGTTGTGACTGTTTGTTTCTGTTGGGGGTTTGTCTCTTAATAATAATAATAATAGTAATAATAATAATAATAATATTTTTGTGGCATTTACATCATTTGCCTTCCTCTGTACAGTGTAATGGTTCAAAGTGTCCACTAGATGGAGCCGTTTACCACAGTGAAGTTACCTGTATATCCTTTAATATTCTGTCAACACCATGAATAATGAAAAATAAATGAAGAGAAATAACTAAATACTGTGTACATAAAATGACTATCTATGAAAAATATATCAGAAAAATCCAATTAAGAAGGATCATTTCCACCTAAATGAACACAAAACAAAATCCAAAGATAAACCACACATTAACATCAGCATGCTACAGTAACATGCTCACTTTGAAGCTCACTGTATTTGGACAAATGAACATTTTGACCCGATGATGGCGCTGCTACCACGACTAAAAAATGCCAAACTCTCATTGTGTTGTAGTTCTTATAATGCAACACAGTTTGCATTAAATAAAGATGTATTTATATACGTAAGCTATCTCAAGATGCCCCTGAGATTTTAAAAAGCCTTTAAAATACTCACAATTAGCTGTAAATGTACTTGCTTTCCCGTCATACTGATAGTACCACAGTACTACAGTCACCAAATGTTAAGCTTAGAGGAAACTATAATTCATTCCTTTAAATCTATGTTGATGTTTCCTCCACCTGAACAAATGCTGTTGTGTGCCAGATAAGTTGGAACGAGGACTTCCTCCTGCAGGACTCACATGAACCTGGTGTTCATGTTGGTGGTGTGTTCCGGGTCGTACCTGTCCCAGAGTGTAGGCAGTGTAGTCAGTCTGCAGCAGAGATCCTCCCCGTCCTCCAGTCCCTCTGGTGTAACGGACGTAACTGTCCTTGTCCACCGGCTTGGCCAGAGTTACCTCGATAGGAGACCCATCCACCAGCTGGAGGGAGGAGGACAAAAAGACGCTCAGAAAATATGTTCAGATTTTTCTGTCTTTGTACAATACTCACATGTAATCAGTGTTGGAAGAAGTACTCAGATCCTTTACTTCAGTAAAAGTACTAATACCACACTGTGAAAATACTCCACTACAGTAAAAGTTCTGTTTTCAAAACTAAGTAAAAGTCTGTGAGTATTATCATTACTGCAACATTAATGTGTATGTTGCATTTTACTGCTGTAGATATTTCAGGTTGAGCTCATTTTAACTACTTTATATACTGTTGGCTAGTTTAATCTACAGCAATGCATCATGGTCTATAAGATCATCATATGTTTGTAGTATCGCTGTCCTGCGAGAAACATGTCTCGAAGCTGTCAAAAACATTTTATTATGATCATAAAATCGGGATTCTGTGTCAGTTGTCCTCTGATCAGACAGGAATCATTTTGTGATCACAGGAAAATAAAACTGTTTCATTACAAAAACAAAAACAAGAGAGAGAGAGAAAGAGAGTGAATAAACGTGTGAACTCTTTGCTGACCTTTCCGTTGAGGGTGTTCATGGCGTTGACAGCGTCTTCTCTCTGAGTGAAATGGACGAAGGCGTAGTCTCTGATCTTCTTCACTCGTTCCACTGCACCTGTAACACAAGAAACTCTTTTGTGAAAGCAAGTTTTGATCTTTATTCAGCCTTCTGGAGCTACAAAGTCTGTGAATATTTAATTTTTATCCCATTTTAGTTTAGTTAGTGGGCTTATTTAGTTGAAACCATCTTGCAACTCTCAGTATTTCCTCATTAGTATTTTTCATGTAAATTTGTGTGTGATAAAATGATATTGGTATCATCGGCAAACACAAAGTAAAAAGACTTACGAACTAACGAAAAATCATTAATATAAATTAGAAATAATCAGGGTCCTAAAATGGATCCTTGTGGTACGCCACATGTTATATGAACTGTCTTTGAAGCCCAGACATTTCTTTTTACATATTGGTCTTACTTTACATCCCAAGTTAAAATCCCTTCAAAAAAATCAACTTGCAGATCAATAATCCATCACATTATCATCCCTGTTGGTGCATTCAAAGACACTCCGACATCTGAGCTTTGAGTTGACTGCTGGATTGTGTTATAATACCTGGTCTGAGGCTGTTGAACTCCTTCTCAATGGTCTCCTCTGTGGTTTGCAGCATCAGGTTCCTGACGTACAGTATCTTGACGGTTGCCATGGTATCCTCGTCCACCTCCACCTCAGGCTCCGCCCAGTCCACGGCGATGGCGTGACCCCAGAGCTGAATACGACCTGAGAGAGAGAACAGGTTTCATTCTGGTTATCATCTTTAATGTAGTTATTAATTGGCCAGAAATATTACTGTGAAAATTACTGCACTCATACGTTGGCGTTTCTTCAATAAGACAAAAAACCCACAAATATCATTAATCATAATTTGTCAGTGATGCTGACTCCAATCCGCATTTTCTCAGATAAGTCTCAATAAGTGTTGTCCATCAAGACCTGTGCAGTACAGTGGCCAACCCAACTAGCATTGCTTAGCTAACAGACAAAAGTCAACCCATTGCAAATATATTAAAGTGTATTCAGCAGTGATTATTTGGTTTACAGCAAGTATTGAACTGAAGAAAGTCCTGAACCAAACGTCCAGTACTTGACACAAATCCATGTACTATTACACCTCTAGTAGTGTTCTCCATCTGAAAACAGGACTTTCTACCCAACAGAACCTCCTGTGACTCAGTTCATTCTGTCTGGCTTCATGTTGCACACTCAGTGTTACGCAAACAGTCTTCCTGTGTAGAAGCAATGTAACAGTTTGTCTATCTTATCACTGAGGCTTTCAGCCTCAAGGAGAAGCTGCACCGCTTGCTGCTTTATCAGACAGGTTGTCCATGATATGTTTTCTAATCCACACCGTAAAACCTGTGAGGGACTGTTTAGAGCTTCAGGTAACAAACAGACTGAAAACAGCAGGAAACACGTAGGTTTAATTCTGTTTATGGTTATTTCTGATAGCTATGATCCCTCCCATCATATAGAGTTTATCTTATCGTCCTACCCATCAGAGCTCTTCTTCCATTGAACACTGACCCAGTGACACAGGCTGTGATTGGCTGGTGATAATGCAGTCTTACAGTAAATCGAGACTTTGACATTTTTTATTATGCTGTGTTTACTTTTACAAGGTGTTTTGACACTTTAAGGGGTAATGTTGGAACTTTGTCAGCTTTAAAATAACTTATTAGCAAAACCATTACATTTCGTTTCAGTTTATTTCTATGAAATCAACTTACAGAAACTTGAAAGCTGCTGCAGAAAGTTTTGTATAACACCGTTGAGAACTCAACATTTTGAAAACTCCTCTTTTGAGATTTGTTTGAAACCTTTTTAGTCACGTTAGCAGCATGGTTCAATTGGTCGGTCGGTCGATTTGTGTTCTGGGTTTGATTTTATAACAACGAAGCTGGTCAATGCAATGCTTTTCAGCTGATTATTATATGGCTTAAATTTGACCAAAAAAAATATAGTTGAATATTCAGTGTTCGATGTCTACCTGGCAGCAGTTTGCGGCGGGCCATGGCGGCTGCTCGGTGGCTCTCGTACTCAACAAAGGCGAAGCCTCGGTTCTTGGATTTGTCAGCAGCGCTGGGGTACACGATGACGTCCACGACCCCATCAGTGACTTTCCTCATCTCAGACAGGATCTCTTCACGCTTCTTGGTTTTGGGAATCCCGCCCACAAACAGACGGCAGTTGTCGACACTGGCACAAACTCCGAGGAGGCGGCCATTCCTGCACGACGGAAGAGAAGCACAGTGATGAGATAAAATTTAGAAAAATTAAAATCACATTAAAGACGGTAAATTATAATTAAATATTAAAACCACAAATAAAGGTTAGTTGCAGCCCCGCTGATGACTATTGCATTGCATTGTACAGCATTGTTGTTGTTGTTGTGTTGTCTGGGACATCTGCAAGATAAAAAAAAGAACCAAACCCTGACCTGATCTCATAGTTGTTGAGCTGCTTCATGGCTGCTTTGGCCTCCTGTTTGGTGCTGAAGGTGACGAAGGCGTAACCTCGGTTGTTCCCGTTAAAGTCCATCATCATCCTCACCTCGTAGATCTTACCAAACTGGAGACAGGAAGAGAGAAATCCAAACAGATGTGAGAACTTGTGGGAACAAGATATTATATTGTAGAAACAAAAATGGTAGGATCGCTCAGAATCCAGTAGTAAACTCTTACCTTCTCACACAGTGGGACCAGTTCGTCTTCAAACAGATCTCTTGGTAGTTTCCCCACAAAGATCTCGCTGCCTCTCTCCGGCGGCGGGCTGTCCCAGTTGGGCGGTGGGCCACCGTACCGCCGCTGGCCATTCTCCTGAAACACACCCCCAAAATAAAAATGTAATACAATAAAAAAAACAACACAATAATCTATTTTCTGGACACTCAACATCAGAGAGTCAAGGGTCAACCAGTAGCTTGCTCTTTAGTTAACTAAACCAACATCTGTACATAAAAATCCACCAGTATAATTTTATTTTGTTTATTTACAGGTTATTGTGTGTGTCATATTTCAGAAAGGACCAGTCTGAAATTTAGTAAAATCCTCTTCTCTGTCTTCTCCAGATGTTTCAGATGGATATCAGTTTCAGACAAAGGTCCTGGATGTGTTTAGCTTCAGAAGCAGCTTCCTACCTGCAGCAGTTGGTATCCTGTGCGTTGCATCAGGGCCCGCAGTGCCGCCTCCTTCTGCGTCCCCGCCAGTCCGTCCCCGCTTGCTTTCTGATTGGATTCCATTGGGTGTGATTGACAGCAATATGTAAATCAGGGAAATTAGGGGTGCTCACTGGAAAACAACAGAAAACAACAGCGTATGTGTCAGTTCTGTTTTTGTGTCCTGCAGAGTTCTAAATCAGAGTTTCTCAACTTTTGTGGCTCCTTGATGTGCAGATGAGTTGTGCGAAGTTTTAAAGTTACAGTCTGATACAACATTTAGCAAAAAGTAGAGGTGGCATGAATACAGACAATACAGGAAGTCAGTTGATGCTTCTTGTAGTGCCAAACTTGAGACTTCAAAACAAGACGTAACCATAACAGGCAGATTGTCATGAAATGTCCTGATCATACTGCTCCCCAGAGGATGAACCCTTCGAAATGATTGTTTGTGCACTGAACTCTCTCAGGGATGCTGGCGTATTCACACTGTTGGTGTTGTTAAAGTGTAATTAAACACCCGCCATTAAGACACTCATGTACAGTGTTTGTTTATGAGGAATTCAATAAACAATATAAATCCTGACTCTGTCTCGTTTAATGAACTAGTCTGACCTCAGAGTGCATGAAGCTTTGGTTGATTTTCAGTTGGATGAAGAAGGTGACGTGAAAAATATTACCTGAGATTGAATCTAATTATAATTATATTTAAAAGTAACTGGTTATCAAGCAGTTTCAATTTAATACCGATGCCTCTGTATGACCTACATAAGCAAACGAGACCAACAGCGAGAAGATATTTCTATTAGTTTCTAATAGTTATTCTTAATGCCTGCCACCGGATTGGGGTTTTCCTGTTTGCTCTGGCTGAATTCGAGTTGCTTCAGCCGCTAACTGAAGGTCCGTCTCCGGAGCTGCCGCCCGCTCTTTTTCTGGTGAAGTAGTCTCCTTGCAGCGGGGAGTGAAACGGAGGGAACATGTAACCTAACGTTAGGTGAAACACTACCGCCTTTGTCTACAGGGACCAAATCAACACAAAATGAAAAGTTCCACAGAGCAGCTTTAAGTCTTACTTAAAGCGATCAACGTCTCACTTTTCAAAACTGTCCCTCATAAATCTGTACATCTCTGTGCTCTTGATGACACAGCAATCATGGCCTAAAGGTTAGAGAGGTAGACTTCTGATTGGTCATCAGTTCAGTCCCCAGACAAGCTATTACCCCCGACGCAGTGTCCAACAGGTCAGACTGTGGTTGTACTGGGCAGCTTCCAGTTTCTAATGATTATAACCGTGTGACTGAGGAGCAGGAGGTTCCTGACAGAGAGATGGTTGCTCTCAGTTTTCTTCCCCGTCAAATAAAGGTGAAGTAAAAGCAATCTACCCAGTGGTGTCCCCACTGCGACCGTGTGTCCTCACAGAGCTGCTGATCCTCCGCCTGTTTTCTGCTCTGAACAACAGATACGAGTCGTGTTTTGAAGTGAGCAGCAGAGAGGTCAAGGTCTGTTCAGTAATCATTGACAGAGTCTCTGGACAGGCTGCAGCCACACTGTCCAGAGTCTCACAGTCTGACCGAGTGGAAACATACAAGGCTTCACCAGGGAAGTATGCGAACTGAATTTATAAAACACACTCACTTTTGTACTTCTAAATTTGTGAGACATAAACCTCCCCTATCTTGTAACACTGACTTCAGTCCCCTCAAACAACACAAGAAGTGAGGACCGGACATTTTCTAAGAATATCCTCACTTTACAAAAATGTCCTCACTTTGGTCGATGCTGCGCGGTTTACTTACTGGTCAGGAGTGTATTATTTTAAATTTGTGCACATTAATCAGTAATTAGTATTATTGAATCAATACATTTAATTTTCATTTGGTTGTTTTTCCAACCAAGGAAACAGCAGTCAGCGAGCACAGCAGCAGATCTGTTCGACACGCTGAACAAATAAGACATGTGGAGTATCAGAGGACTGGAAAACTCACTGTAGTTTATTTTGACTCAGTCCCACATACACCGTCCTGCTGCCCCAAACACTCACCACAGCACCAAATGTGGATTCATCCGCCGCTGAAAATAGTCCCCAACAAACACACTATTCCCTCCTGTTTGTTTGATAAAAAACTACAGTGAGCAGCTGTTTGAGGAAATCACTGAGACTTTTTAAATATGAAACTATATATTTATGTTTTAAAGATTTACGTCTTCAGTGGGAACCAATGAGCTGAGAGCCACAGACAGGAAGTCAGACAGTACTGAGAGACGGACTCATGTGTTGGTTTGAGTCTGAACATGAGACTACACGAAAAAAACAGAATAAGACCAGAATTATCATTTGTATTGTTGGTTGAAATAAAAAACGCAGCTACTCTCTGATCATGACCACAACACACAGACTCACACACACACACACACACACACACACTTNACCGTCCTGCTGCCCCAAACACTCACCACAGCACCAAATGTGGATTCATCCGCCGCTGAAAATAGTCCCCAACAAACACACTATTCCCTCCTGTTTGTTTGATAAAAAACTACAGTGAGCAGCTGTTTGAGGAAATCACTGAGACTTTTTAAATATGAAACTATATATTTATGTTTTAAAGATTTACGTCTTCAGTGGGAACCAATGAGCTGAGAGCCACAGACAGGAAGTCAGACAGTACTGAGAGACGGACTCATGTGTTGGTTTGAGTCTGAACATGAGACTACACGAAAAAAACAGAATAAGACCAGAATTATCATTTGTATTGTTGGTTGAAATAAAAAACGCAGCTACTCTCTGATCATGACCACAACACACAGACTCACACACACACACACACACACACACACACACACACACACACACTTTCTTTCTGTTTAATTTCAAAGAGAAACTCAGCAGTGAAAACAAGAGATGAGCACTTCACATCAGAGAGGGAGGGACGGGCGAGAGACAAAAGAAAACAGATAGAGAGAGAGAGGTCAAAGGTCATGATGACAGCTACAAACACACACACACACATCTGTTTGCAACGTTTGAATCAGCTCAATTCAGATTTTATAGATTTTATGTTTCTTTTCCCTTTTCTGTCAAAGTTTCCAAAGATCCCAAATCTGCTCCAGAACAAGTCAAAGTCCTGAATTCAAAATGTTACTGAAGTAAAAGTACAGAAGTACTGTCAGCTTTAAGTATCAGAAGTAAAAATACTCCTTTCACAGTTTTATATTATGATGGAATATTATATTATTCTGTTTTTATCACTAATGAAAACATGTAAGAGCATTTCAGTGTTATACTTTGTGTACTCCTGGGTAGATTAGTACTACAGTACTGCATCGTATGATATAAGAAAATACTTTATTGTCGACCCTTTGCGTGCAAAAGGCAGAAATCTGCTATTAAAAAAGAGCACATTAAAACACATCATATCACATCCAGACAGGACACATTCAAACACATTTACATAAAAACACGAATAGAAGCTACGTTTAAAGGAGCAACAGGTACTCGATGTTGAATCATATGAAATAAATAGTTATAATGTGCTGAGGTCGCAGGCTGGCTTCAAAAAGTGGCTGATTAAGATATTTTATGGCAACAGGGACGAACAGTTTTCTGTAGATGCTTTTCTGTGCACAGGAGACGTTTGCCCTGAAGGCCGTCTAAGATTTAAGAATATCACGTTTTTATTATTTAAAAAGTAATTATGTGTTAAATAAATGTAGTGAAGGAAAACTACAATATTTCCCTCTAAGATGTTAGAAAGTTACATAAAATGGAAATACTCAAATAAAGTACAAGAACAAGTTTGTCAAAATTGTACTTAAGTACAGTACGTGAGTAAATGTACTTAGTTACTTTCCACTACTGACTATGATGCAGCAGGTATGTAGCTGAAAGAACTGATGAAGAAGAGACGGTTCAAAGGTGAACTGGTTCAGGTGACCTGAGAGTCTGCTGGTGGACAAACAGGCAGCTGAAATCCACCAATCAATACAGCTGACAGAGGGGCGTTAACACACACACACACACACACACCACACACCACTTATAAACAAACACAAACACACGGCTAAGTGGCTACTTAACGCTAACCCTTTGAACCTTAAAGAAAGGTTGATGTAATCAGTTTAATGCTAAACAGCTTGCTGATGCATCTTCACTGCATCCATTAGCATTAGCACACATACACACACACACACACACACACACACACACACACACAC
>NTHP01000791.1:266546-284598 GCA_003416845.1 Oplegnathus fasciatus
TAAGAACCAGTCAGAACCAGTCAGAACCAGTAACTAACTGGTGTTTTACTGGTGCCTCATTCTTACAGTGAAATTACTGTAAATCTCAGGCTGTGTCACAAAATAAACTTTTAAATGTGTGTGCTGCATATTAAATGTGGTTCTTATTCATGTGTCAAATATATAAAATTATTGAAACACAAACGTTTACACAGGTTAGTATTTTTAAACACTCCCTGATTATAAACATGTGTTTCCTTTGAGACAGGAAGTGTAAATACACAGTTTAATGACGTGTCTCTGTATAAAATCTTTATTTATAAGAAAGTTTATAGTTTTGAACACAGTTTGGGAACCGAACGTATCCAACACAGCAGGAAGGGACCATAAACTCCACGTGTTGAAGTTTACAGGACCAAACGCATAAAGACTGAGTGTTTAATAACATTATATTATAATATTAGATTATTATTCCTGCATGTCTCATTTGAAATGTTCAGTGTGTTGTGATGGCGGTGGGCAGCCTGCAGGGGGCGCCACAGGACAGCAGCACAGTGATGTCCTCTGATGGATTTATGGTCTCTGACCTGGTTTGTCTCAGTTCTGCTCCGAACAGCAGAAGTTTGAATGTTGAATGAAGTGAACTGGAGGCCTGAGTGGTTGATCAACCTGCGGGTCGAGGCCCTCCGAGAGGTCTCTGGATAAATATGAGACGAAACACAAAACCATGTTCATTTTTTCAGATTTTTTTAAAAACAGTTCTGCCTTTTTCTCACTGAGAAAATCATCACAAAGAATCATTTGTACAAAATACGGTCATACTGCACAGTCACTGATTATTCACTGATCACTGTCTGATGGTTTCACCCTGATGTTCACTCTGGGATCAGGTGTAGAAATGTTAAAAAAAGATCTTTAAAACAGGCTGAAGAGAGAAAAAGAAAAGAAACAGTTTGTTGTTATACTGAATATATTGAACACACGTTGATGGAAATCACACAGCGTGGATGAATTACCAGTCGGGCACACTGGGCAGCTGTCTCTGGACCCCGGACCCTCGGGGTTTGAGGTTATTGCAGATTTTTTGTTAATATGTCCCACAATAAGCACAATAAACTGTCAGGACCAGGTTACTTCTGCGCTGTAACCTGATCCCTTGTTTCAGTCTATATTCAGCTCATCGTGTGTGTGCTGCATATTCCCTCCATGAACATGTGCTGAATCAGATTATCACACACTGACACACAGACACCAGATGCTGTTCCAGCAGATACAAAGATACTAAAACATGGAGCTTCTGTCCGCACAGTCCGGGTGTGACTGATCCATCACGTTAGCTCATGATTCACACTGGACTCATGAAATACTTCATTTAATACAAATCTGTAAAAGTGAGGATTTCAGGTGGAGACCGGCCCCTGGTCGGCCCAGGAGGCAAACATGAGGTTTAAAGGAGTGAAATCAGGGAGCAGCGAACAGTCGGCGATGATGATTTACAGGTTCTACTGGAGATCCTGGACATGCTTCTGAAGAAAAGTCTTTTTTCATATATTACAGTATTAATGTGTCAGCACCGCAGTGATGGTGGCACCAGCCTGGATCAGTCTGTGCAGTGGCTTCTGTTACAGGTTACAGAGGAGGGACCAGGAGGGTCAGGGGGGCCCACAGAGTCCCCCCTCAGGTTTAAACCCGGCTCTGACACACAGATCAGATACATAAACTTAAATATATGTCTTTTTTTTTCATCCACTGCTGCCAAACATCGACGATAAAAAGAAAGAAAGAAAGAAAGAAAGAAAGAAAGAAAGAATTTCTGCTTCGACAGATTTTTGTTGATGAACTTTCACAGAAAAAAACGATGATTCTGATGAAGAGCAGCAGAGACGGACAGACGGACAGATCGATAGATAGATGGAGGAGGAGGAGGAGGAGGAGGAGGAGGGAGGCAGACCAACTTTTAGCCGCACCGGCAGAGTCTCGCTCCTCTCCCGGTGTCACTCCTCCGTTAAACCTCCTGCTGCTCCGCATTAAACTAATTAAACTAATGAAGGTGATTAAACCGGACCAGATCTGCAGCTCCACATCCTCTCTGGACTCTCTGGGCTCGTTTCATTCATCTCCATCAGGATCTTCTGTTGCCTGCCGCGTCTCTCTCCGGCTTCCCTCCGCCGCGGACTCAGTTTCCAGCCTGAAACTCACGTGAGGCGGATTTAGCTGTTGTATTTGCTGTTTGCTGTTTGCAGACGGGTTGTCCTGCTGCTCTCCACTGAGGTGTTCATGTATTCTGGCTTCCTGCGGCTCTTTTGTCGCTGATTTCTTCTTCTTTTCTGTGCTTTTGGTTTCGATGTCAGTCAGTCTTCACACTTTTCCTCCTCACTTCGCTGTTCTGCGGATTTTAAGACCCGTTTTCTACTTTTCGTCCAGCACCTGACGGATCTCTCAGCCAGAGGATGTTTGTGTGTTTCATTTCGGATTTAAATTGTTTCACAGCTCCTGTTTTCTGCCTGGATTCTCCTGGAGCTTTTTCTTCCACTTTAATCCTCTTTAAGGAATAAATCCAACCTGCAGAAAACTGATGTTTTACTCCAGCCTTGGACCCTTTTGAGGAATTTAAAGCTTTCCATCTCTTTATTTTACTGTCCTGCTTGTTTCCTATTTTTACAGTCGTTTTATTCAGTTGGAGTGAAAGTCCTGGAAGCTGTGGATGTATATTTAATGTCCCAGGACTCACCGTCAACTTTTTACTCTCTTTGCTTCAAATTCTCACATAATCACGTTTTCCCTGGAGACTGGAGGGAAACCTGCTCACTTTTGGTGTTTTTTTCCACCTGGTACATCTGCTCTAATCATATTTCCTGGAGGAGAAGAAACCCTGGAAGTGTTGAAAGGTTCCCCAGTTTTCCACTCTGTCGCCTGTGTTTTACATCAGAATTGAAGGAAGGAAGGAGGAACCCTGAGGGCTAGTTACTTCCTCTTATTTTCCAGACTTTTTCCAGTTTGAGTTGTTTTTTTAATCGCCTAAAATCACATTTTTTCCTTGAAGACAGGGCAGATAACTTAGACTCTAAGGAACCATCTAGAGGAAACCTGAGGATTTTAAAGACTACAGTGTGAGGCACCCTGGGGAAACCTGAAGTGTCTGAAAAACCCAAGGAACACTTCAGACATTTTCAAGTCCCAAGAAGAACCTTTTGGATCCTAAAGGCATCTCTGTCAATTGCTTAATGATATGAACAATCCTGGAGGAACCTTAAAAAACCTTTCTGAAAAACTCTAAAGGGACCCACAGGAAATCTGGGGACTGCTGAGAATCTGGAGGAACCCAAGACGAGACTCTGAAGAGCCCAAAGACACCCCAGAAAAACCCTAATTACCCTTCAGACTCCTAAGAAAGCTTTGAAAAATGCCATGCACCCTAGAGGATTTCTGAAGAGCCCTTATTAGAAACTCTAGAGGTACTCTGAAGACCCTGAGGAGATGTGGGGACTTCTGAAAATCTGGAGAAACTCTTAAGTATCTTAAGGAACCCCAGAAGAACCCTAAGGCCTTTGAAGATTCTTTGGGAAGCTCTAAAGATTCCTATTGATCCAAAAAGAACCTTGAAAAGCCCTCTGAGAAACTCTAGAGGGACCCTCAAGATCCAAAGGAACTCTTGGAGAATCTGAAGAAACCCAGGAGGTAACTCTGAAGTGCCTAGAGGAATCTTAAGGACCCTTGAGACTTGTAAGAAAGCTCAGAGGAATGTTATAGGTCCTAGAGGAATTCTGAAAAAATCTGCTGAGTATCTCTAGAGGGACCCTTGAGACTCCAAGGAAATCTTTGGGACTGCTGAGAATCTGGCAGTAGCCAGAGGAAGTCCAGAAGACTCTAAGACCCCTAAAGACTCTTTGAGAAGCTCTGAAAAATTCCATAAATCATAAAGGAACCCTAAAGAAGCCTTCTCAGAAACTCTAGAGGGACCCTTAAGACGCTAACGAATCCCAGGAAGTTCTGTGAGACTGGAGGAACCCAGGAGGAAATCCCAGAGATCCTGGAGACACACAGGAGAATTTACCCCAAGAAACCCCAGAAGAAACCTAAGGACTTTTTGGGAAGCCTTGGGTGGTAGATCCTATAGGAAGCTTGAAGAATCCCTCTGAGAAATTCTAGAGGGACACTCGAGATTCCAAGGAAATCTTGGTGACTGGATCTGGAGGAAACCAGGAGGGAATTCTTAAGTGCGCTGAGGAACCATAGAAGAACTCTGAAGTACCTGAAGCCTCTTTAGGAATCTCTGAGGATTGCTACAGATCTTAGTGGGACCCTGGGACTCCTACAAGATGCTGAGAAAAGTAGGGGATGGCTTATGGACTTAAGATACCCAGAAAGGAACTAAAGTACCTTTACAAATACTAGAAATCACCAAGACTCAATCAAGAGGAGATCTAGGGGCCTCTAAGGAATCTGAAGGAACCCTGACCCTAAGGAAGCTGAAGCCCTTGAGGATCCCAAGAGTGAAGTACTTTGAGGAACCCTATAGGGACCCTCAAGATCCAGAGGAAATCTGGGGACCACAGAGGAACCCCAAACACTCTAGAGGAACCCTGAGAACTCCTCGGGACCCCCCCGGAGAACCAATGGGCACCCTACGGGACCTGCAGTACGCTCTGCAGGAGAAGATCGAGGAGCTGCGACAGCGTGACACCCTGATCGATGAGCTGGAGCTGGAGCTGGATCAGAAGGATGAGCTGATCCAGCGACTGCAGACTGAGCTGGACAAGTACAGGTCCGTTCTCCGGCCCGCCACAGCCCAGCAGGTCCAGGCCCAGCAGCAGAGCCTCGTCCTGCAGCCTGACCAGCACCGCAGCAAACGGCAGGCCATCTCCGCCGAGCCCACCGCGTGTGACATCAGCGACCTCAGCCACGTCACCCTGCCCTTCTACCCCAAGAGCCCACAGTAAGTCCACTTTATGAATGTGCTGTTGAAACTGTACAGGTTCAGTTCACCCTCATTTCAAAAACATACGTTCTCCCTCTCCTCCAGCGGGATCTTTCCAGTCAGATAGTTTCGGTTGTATTTGTCCAGGTTTTCAGATTTCTGTCTCTACCTCAATATGTCAACGGACTTCAGTTTGTGATGAATGCCTCCTCATTTTGTGGCAGCAGCACAGGCGGAGCGTCAGTCCGAGAAGTTTGTATACAACGATGGAAAAATTATTTTCTGTCAGGCTAAATGTTAGCATGTTATAGTGCTAACAGTTAGCTCACATTTAGGCAACAAAGCTCCCGTGGCAGGATAGCCAAACCCAGGACTGCTGTCATTTTCATGCTCCAACTATTACTGTGTCACCAAATTAAGTTTTGAGTTTATTTTAAGCAAAAAATTAACTGCATTGATCAAATATGTGGTCAGTTAATCAAAATAATGCCTATTTGAAAAGTGATTGGAGTTGTGAGGGCCTTCTATGCTTTCTCTCGTTGTGTTGTATAATGCACCTTGTGACTTATGTCTGTGAAAAGCGTCATACAAATACATTTTGCTTGCTTGCTCTTGCTAACAGGCTCTGATGTCTCAAGATATGATTCCTTTTGGAAGATAATCTTTGGTCTCAGAGTGTAAATCTAATTTTTGTTGTGTGAAGTTAAAGTTCATGTTTTTATTGGACACTTAATGTTGTATAATGTTTGTTTACTTTTTGGCTCCTTGTATGTACTGATTTTTCTTTTCTTTTCTACTTGTAGCAGTTCCTACTTGTAATGATGAGCTCTCTACCTGAAACTTGCAGACACATAGCATATAACATATAACATATCACACCAAGTGATCCCAACCGAACACACCCTCACATTTGTGCGAGACTTTTAGGATGAAGACACACCAGCGGTTTGTTTTTACTACTTGGGTAAAGTTCAGGACAGATCATCTTCTAATCATTGACTGTTGGCAGCAGACAGGACACAAACTCGACGTAAACATATTGTCACTTCAAGCTGTTTAGGAACCAGTGTTGTCATTTTGTCTGGAAAGTCTCTTTAGGAAAACCACGATTCTTCTTCTTTAGAGAAGAAGCAGACAGTTAAAGCGACAGTGAGCTGGTTCTGGATGCCCACCAGGCTCTGCTCAGGAAACCCGTCTGTTCTCGTGGAGATGTTTGAACTCAGCACTCGACTGTAGTGAAAGTCTGATGAAAAGCAGGCAGATGAGTGGAGGCTGCCAGCAGAACTCCTGCAGGCCTCCAGGCAGATTCATACTTTCAAACGTTAATGTTTCCCTGCTGAACAAAATGCTCCCATCAGTCCTCACTGCACAGGTGTGGAGAAGGAAACCATTTATATCCTCTAGGAGTGAAAATTTGCATGTTGAATATGCAGTTTAATGGCTTCTCTCCTGTGGTGTCTCTCCAGTCAGATGGTTTTGGTTTTGTTTGTCCAGGTTTTCAGATATCTGCCTCTGAGATTTCTGCCTCCACCTTAATACGACGTAGCTGGATGGAATTTAGCTTGTGCTGCTCATTACTTTGAAAAATGACATTAAAAAATTAAACTGCAGTGTTCAGACTATTGTCTGATTTTGGGGGGGAAGGAGGTTTAGTTTAATGAATATGTACAAAAAATATTGATCTCATACAAGGAGAAGAGATGTTTTGTACCAGATTTAGTTACCAGCTCATTTCCATCTGCAGTCTACAGCCAATGCAGTTAATACAAATACTAGTTCAAAATACAGTAAATACTAAATCCAATCGTAGATCCAAACAAACATACAAATCTCAGTCATTACACCGACAATGTGCGATGTAATATATGTAAATGATCATTCCCACACAGCACATTTCCATTTCTTAATGGCCTAGAAGAGCTTCTTTTAAGGATTCGACACTCTTACACGTCTGATTAAACCACTTGTTCCACCACCTTTATATTTTATTTTGTTTCTACAGATTTAGTGAACTGTAAGCTGCCATTTTAACATGAAAAGTAATTAGAAGAAATTGCTTAATTTCAAGGTTGTACTTCAGAATATACAGTCACTTTCAGGAACTTCTGCCGGTGAGAGTGGAACACAATTTGACCTTTTACCAACTGCCCAGATAATCGATGATCGATGGACCCTTACAATAAATTTAGACATGAAGTGTTCAAGGATTTATTAGACTGTTGGACAGCCAGACTGCTTTAAAAGTAGGGAGACACCTTATTTGTAAGGTTTTAGTTGTATACTTGTACCTGGATTATGTTCAACACAAGGTGTTCTTTTTGAAACTGACCCCATTGGATGTATAATCAAGATTCATTTATTTGGATGGACATATCCCGATACTAGATAGATAAAATAAATCACACTGTTGATCCTTACTGGCTGTATAATCACCACGAGGTACGGTTAAAAGTTTACGTAATCTTACGGTGTAAGTGTATGCATGTGTGCTCTGCAGCATCCGTTATGAAAATATGTTCCATGGACGGCATTTTTGTTTTAGTCTTCAGTTCAGAAGACGCTGAATGAAAAAAGGCCGACAGCTGCTGCTGCCACAGATCTTTATTTAAATACACACATGAATACGAAAGTGTGTGTGTGACACTGAGCCCGATGACATGCAGCGATGGACGGCATCAGTTTAAAGATCCACTCCTGATTTGTGGTGCCACAAACTGTTACACAGGAAGTTTATCTTTTATACAAAGTGAATTTCTTCAAAAAGGCTTTAAAACAACGAGCCAATCAGAGCTTTGTAGGTGGTGATGTCATCCTCCTACATAGCTAGCTCCTGTATCCATAAAGGAGTCGTTAACTCATTCACGACTCGAGAGCATTGCATCGTGGGATTGTTAGTAGAAAGACCCACTTTTAGAATCATCAGCCTGTTGTTCTGTCTGTAAATAGACACTGCTGCCTTCAGGATATATAAACTATATATAACTTCCTCTATAAAAAGAACATTTATTTTTACATTGGAGTCATTTGAGATGCAGTGAAAACGCAGGTAGGCGGAGAAATGTTGAACCTGAGACCTCGACGTGACAGTGCAGCCTCTGTGACTCCCACACAGAGAATGAATGTGACAGATGAACTGTGATGTACCTGTGCAGTGTGTACCTGTGCAGTGTGCACCTGTGCAGCAGGTGGTCCTCCTCCCTCTGGCTTTTCTCATTAAGCAGACAGCAGGAGGTCCAAACCTGCTTCAGTTTATTCAGATGTCGCTGGACTCGCTCGGTATATATATCAGGGGCCAAGCACAGAATTCTGGGCCCCCCCATGATTTTAAAACCATGGGGGGGCCTCAGTCATTATTACAAGCAATTTTCGGGGGCCCCTCCACACCTTTGGACCCTGTAAATTAGTACCCTTTGTCCCCCCGTCCTACACCCCTGATATATGTGATATTATATATTACATGTATTGTATTATGTATGATAAGAAGATGAGTTTATTTCATTTTGCAGCTCAGTCTTCTGTAACAGATTCTCATGTTGCTGAAACAAGAAAGTAGCTGAGAAAGTTTACAAATGATGTGTTTCTGTTAACATGTAGCATGCTACAATGCTAAGTATATGCATGTTAACAGCAGGCTTGTCTTTGTCTGCTGTTCCTGTGAAACGTCATCACTGTGGAGCTAGCAGATGCTAGCAGAGGAAAGCTAAACCCACTTCTGTTATAACTTTCATTCTCCAGCTATTATCACACATGTCACCTAATGAAGGTTTTTAGGTGAGAAAGATTTACATGTTGAATATGTGGTCAGTTTATCAGAATAAGTCGGAGACGAGCGGCTGGTCTGCGTCTGTGTGTCTACTGTAGCAACAGTGTTTCTGCTCTTAGTGCTTTTGTTTCCTCTTTAATGATATTTGTTGTGATGATGTCGCTCACAAGTCCCTAAATTTCTGGTCAGTGAGACACTGAATCACTGAGAGCTGCTTTATGTGCGCTCGGCCTTCGCTCAGAGCTCAGTATAATATAATGTGTTTCTCTGTCTGTCCATGCCAGCAATAACAACCACTGTGTTGGTTGTTAATCCGCGTGGTCCGCCCACACACACACACACACACACACACACACACACACACACACACACACACACAGCTCTACACAGGCAGTTGACAGGGTTTCATTTACCATCCCACCACTTCTGGCTGTCAGCGTCCTGCAGCTTGCCTGTGTGTGTGTGTGTGTGTGTGTGTGTGTGTTATTTTAAAACATAAATAACGTATTACAGTAGAGTGTGTGTGGGCTGTGAGCGCCCACCAGCTCTCCTGCTGTCTGCAGTAACGCTTCATAAGCATTTTCAGCTCGTCACAGCAGACGAGTTAATGATCAGCTGAGGCTCGACTGTCACAGATCTGCTGCTCAGAGAGGACTCTTATTTTGAAACTGATGACGTCCTGTCCGCCACACTGAGAAAGTTTCCATCAAACGTGATGAACGTCGGCTGCAGTGTGCAGGAAGCACGGCGCTCCTGATGTTTGTCCTGTTGGAACATCTGTACTGACGTGTTTGTAGTGATGATTTTCCACCTGCGATGACGTTCCCACATGTTGTGATGACATTTCTACATTATTCAGCTTTTCTTCTGCTGAAAACACAAACGCAGCTGGATGAAACTGATCTGAGTGCAGGATATGAAAGTCTCCTCTTTCTGATTTCACTCCTCTCCTTCTATTCTTCATCTCTGTCACTTTATCTCCTCACTTTGCTTGTTTCCTTCCTCCTTTCTTTCCCTCCTCTGCCTCTTTAAATGTCTCTGTGTGTTGCTCATTCTTGTAATTGACTTCTTTCTTTCTTTTGTGTCTCTCCGTTTTCTGTCGACTTTCTCGCTTCTTTATTTTCTCTCTTTCAGCCTCCTTCTCTCCAACCTGTAAATCTTCCTGTTGCCTTTTGTTTTTCTTCAGTCATTCCTCCATTTTATTTGTCTTCCCTCCCTCCCCTGTGACTCATGCAGTAATAATACTTCATCACCTCTCCATCCGGTCACAATGTGTCTTCACTGAAGCTGGTTTCCTCCTGAGTCCAATTTACATGCAGATATTGAAGCCGGCTGAAATATTTCTTCCTCTGCAGATTCACCAAAATAAAACCCGCTCTAATAGATCCTCCAGGTGCTCGACTCATCCACGGGATGAAATAAAACTCTGTCTTTTCTCAGGTAGACCTTTAGGTGTCTTTTTTCATCTTAACAACAGAGTTATCTCTTACAAGCCAGCGATTCTCGCTGCGTTTTACAGCCTCAGAGAGAAACGTCGGCCGCCTCGGCTCAGAGAGTTTCACACAAAACGAACGAGTGAATCTGCAGCGAGGATGTTTCCACCAATCAGCAGCCTCAGAGCTGAAATGTGCTGAGCTGCAGTTCCTCTAATGTCCACCAGATGCTGCTGTGATCAAACTCTGACCTCAGATCCGCTTTTTATAAAGTCACAGTCTGATCTGTGTCGCTCCTTTAGAACAAAATACTTCCTCATTCTGCTCCTCAGTGTATCTGACCAGCTCGCGAGTGTCCTCCTCCAGGTTTATTGATTATCTCAGTTTACTGATCGTCAGTAGAGCTGCATCAGGTCGAGCTGATAGTGAACGCTAAGAGCACGTCTGTAAATAGACTGCTCATCTCGTCTGAACTATGTTGAAATAACACTTAAGTATTAAATCTCGAAACTGTTACGTTTGAATAAATAAAGATTTATACGCTGAATACAACCTGAGGATTGGAAACGACCTGATTGGTCGGCTGGTTTCCAGATGCAGGTGCAGATCTGGATTCTGGTCCTGATTAAATCTTTAATAATCAGGTGTAAACAGGATTTGATGAGGAATAATTGTATACGTTAATAATGTTGTACGATAAAGCGATTAAATTAAAGAACACATTCAGGCTAGTGTGTGTGTGTCAACGTGAACACATCACACTCTGAGCGCCGGTGTCCAAACCAACAATATATTTCTATATATTCTGTTCACACAACTGATGACTGATCAGTTATTAATATCCACCCGCCCGCCTCTGTGTGGCTTCACTGGAATTAACCAGGAAGAGACAAAACTGCATATTTAGTGGACACTGCAGCAGCTGCAACACACCTTATTAATCCACATGCATTAAATAAGCTGCAGCTTCTTATGGAGTTAATCAGCCATCACCAAGGCAACAACAGTATAAACTGGACCCTGTTAGATTAACTGTCTGAGCTGTAACTGTTTCCAGATCTGTGAAGCTCAGTGGTTAAACATCCAAACTGACTGAGTGCTGATGTTTGGACTTCCTCTTTGCTCTCTCTCTCTTTCAGTCCATTTCAACTCAAACGTGCTTTATTGAGTTGACAGGAAGGAAACCTTTCTGTAATATCCTCTCTCTCTCTGTAGAGTCTCTATGGAGCTCGACCATGGCTGACTCAGTGCTGAGCTTCATGACGGCGGCTCAGCTGCTTTTCATTTGTCCACGGTTGAAGGAGGAAGAGCTGCTCCTCTTCTCTCCTCAGCTCTGAAACACACACTGCAGATCTGTGTTGAAGAGCGGCAGCAGCTGCTGAGAAAATGTGTCATTACAGCTCAGTGATTGAGAATTTACATCCATTAAGACAACAATTAAACTCAGTTTACATCTAATGTGTGACTTTTTTATCAAAACAAGGAGTGAACGTTCAACTTTTAATGATTTAAAACACTTCTGGGTGAGTTGATGTTGTGGTGCTTCATCACAACAGTTTAGCTACATGATAAAGGTTCAACATTTAATAAATCATCTCTGCGTCCAGCACAGAGATGAGTTCACTGTCTGTACTAACAGCGGGACGGTGGAGTGTCAGCTCAGCTCAGCAGACAGGTGGGTCGGCTCTCTGACATTAAACTGCTGTTAACAGAGAAATGAAGACAGACGATGAGAAAACATCAGTAAATGTTAAAGTTATTAATCAAACAGCAGAAGAAGAGACAGAAAGTCAACGCAGGCTGTAAACTGTCAATCTGGACTGAGAGCAGGTGGAGTCTGTTTAGTGCTCATTCAGGAGTGATTAATAAACTACACACACTGACACACACACACACAGACACCTCACACACAGGCTGACATACACACTGACACACACACACACACACACTGACACACACACACACACACACACACACACTGACACAGACACACACACTGACACAGACACACACACTGACACAGACACACACCTGGGGGCTGAACCACTGAATTCGAGTCTCTTTCCGTCTCTGTTCATGGCTGAAGCAGATATGAAGATAACAACATGATAGTGTGTGTGTGTGTGTGTGTGTGTGTGTGTGTGAGAGAGAGAGTGTGTGTGAGTGTGTATGTGTGTGTGTGTGTGTTTCACTGCATCATTATCAGACATCCTGTGTGTCTGTGAGAGAAACATGAGCAGCAGTCAGTATACTGTGTATATATACTTCATATTATTTTACATGTACTGCACATATACTGTATAATATTTAATGCTACATACTTTAATATATTTGTATGTGTACTATATTTATCATGTGTACATGATGTAGATTATACACACTGTAACTGCCTGTTTGTATCCGTCCTGTCACACTGAGATTAAATCTGCCTTTTTACTTCTTCAGGAAATTATTCAAATAAATCAAGTAAGAAACGACAGTCAGTGTCCATCCTGCAGAGCAAGACTGCAGCCAATCAGGTTACAGTATTTCATGTGTCAATGCACACAGAGACTTTAGTTCCCTGAATTTAGCCTTTAAGGCAGAGCCTCCTCCCAGGACATGGAAGTCTTGAAGCAGCATCTCTAACACCTCTGATCCTGTTAAGGTGACTTAATTAACCACCTCTCCTCTCCCTGTCTCCTCTCCTTGTCTCCTCTCCTGTCTCCTCTCCTGTCTCCTCTCCTTGTCTCCTCTCCTTGTCTCCTCTCCTTGTCTCCTCTCCTGTCTCCTCTCCTTGTCTCCTCTCCTGTCTCCTCTCCTTGTCTCCTCTCCTTGTCTCCTCTCCCTGTCTCCTCTCCTGTCTCCTCTCCTGTCTCCCTCTCAGGTCAAAGGAGATGATAAAGGAGGCCATCCTGGATAATGACTTCATGAAGAACCTGGAGCTGTCTCAGATCCAGGAGATCGTGGATTGCATGTACCCAGTGGATTATGGGAAAGACGCCTGCATCATCGAAGAGGGCGACGTGGGCTCTCTGGTCTACGTGATGGAAGGTGAGGAGACTCGTCACATGATCTGTCACATGATCTGTAGATGTGATTGGTCTCCAGTCTGGTCGTTCTTTGACTCGTCTCACACTTCTGAAG
Source organism: Oplegnathus fasciatus (assembly GCA_003416845.1). Lineage (NCBI taxonomy): Eukaryota > Metazoa > Chordata > Actinopteri > Centrarchiformes > Oplegnathidae > Oplegnathus > Oplegnathus fasciatus. The sequence goes on from NTHP01000791.1 coordinate 279,766, forward strand.
TCTTTGACCGAACCGAAGAGGGTTTACCGACTTTGTGACGTTTTGAACACGAGATGTTTCTGCAAACTTTGGAGGGTTTTTGTGACACGTCTGTTTCAGACAGTTTTCTGCTTCTTAAGATGATAAAAGCAGACTTGACCGGGACCTTGATTTTGACTCAGACTTGTCCCGGTCCTCAGGGTGTCTCGGGTTCCTGATTCTAGTCTTGAGGGCTTTTTGTCCTTTTGTTGAGTATTCTTTTTACCCAGACTTGGTTTCTCTTGAGTTTCTTGGCCTGAACTTGTCATAATTGTGAAGTTTTTCAGCTCTGATTTGTCCTGGTTTTTAGGGGGTTTTGACATGTCTTGAACCGGTTTGTTTGGACTAGGACTTTTTACCCCCAAGACTTGGTTTAGTCTTGAGGGATTTTTACTTGGATGTGTCTCGGTTGTTGGGGGTTTCTGGTTCTGACCTGTTTTGGTCTTGAGGTTTTTTATCTTCATCAAGAGGATTGTTTGAAGCAGACTCGTCTTGGTCCTCGGGGTGTTTAGACTCAGAAGTTTCTTGATCTTGAGGACTTTTAGATGTGGACTCGTACCAGCTTTGAAGGTTTTTGACTTGGACTTGTCTTGACTTTTTGACCTGAGACAAGTCTGGGTCAAAAAAGTGTCTCAGACTCGTCAGCCTTCAGGGCTGCTTGACTCTGTTTGTCTTTATCTTCAGGCAGTTCTTCAGATTTGTCATGATCACCATCAGTATTTGGTTTTTTGGACTTGTCTTGGTTAAAGGTCTTTGGACTTTGACTTTTCCGTGTTGAAGGTTTATTCTCTCAGACTCGTCTTGATCTTCAGGTTTTTATTTGTCGTGGTCTACAGATGTGTGTCACCAACTGGTCGATTGTTTCCTGGAGCTCCTGCTGGTTTAGGGTTAGGATTTCCTGTTAGACAAAATGTGAAAATAGTCAGAATAATCACGTTTGAAATATTTGTTTGTGTTGGAGTGAATATTTCTTCTATTTGGACGTGAAAAGTGATGTTTTGATGGAAAAGGCTGCAGCAGAGTTTCTGACTCTTTCACATTGTTGGATTGTGTTCAACTCTCCAGACTAAAACTGTAAATGATGAAAATTTACTTCTTAGACATCAGAAAAGGTGAGATGAAGGAAATCCAGATGTATGAGTAATAAAGCTGCACTTAAGATTATAGAGATGCTTTTCACATCACATTTGCTTTCTTTGGTTACACTTTAGTGTCTTTTCATTTTCCAATTTCCTTGAAACAAGTTAATGAGTTCGGTTGATGTAGTTTCTTCACTGAGTTGAGAAATGAATTATTTTAGAAACAAGAACCTGCTTATCAACTATTTTGCTCCATTTTCACTCATTAGCAGATGATTTTATGGTTATTGGAATAAAATGAGCAAGTTAAGCGACCTGGAAACTGAAGGTTTTCTCTTTAATGAGAAGCAGTTCTGCAGCTTTGTGACATTTCCTGCTGAAACAGAGCAAAATGTGAGAAGTTGCTGCAGAAGTTTCCTGGAGCTTCGTTCGACCTTTAGGACGGACTTTTCTCAGCTGCTGGTCTTCTTCCAGGAACGCGTCAGACTCGCGGTGTGTTGCATAACGTGTCAGAACGCCAGAAGGCTGCTGAACGCTCACCTCCTCTCAAACACAGCTACACTCTTCACTTTAAGTTTCTTCCTCATGATCATCGTCTCTCGTCTGTCGCTGTGCTTCAGTCTGACTTTAGGTCACATTCAATTAAACTACCTGAACACCTGGTTCCGGTGTCAGCAAACAAACATTTGGCGGTCTGGAACTGATGCTGCTGCAGCGTCTTTAGGTTCAGCTCATATGAGACCAGATCTCTGATGCTGACAGCGAGGAGCCGATAACGGGTCTCTGATTTACAGCAGAGTCTCCTGCAGCTCTGAGGGGAGTCCTGCTGCAGATCCTTTACGGACCGTCAGTCTGTTTAAAGCCAGTTAACCAACAGCTGATCTGTCTGTAATATTCACTACATCATTATTTATTCTCCTATTAGTCACAATTTGTTTCCTTTTGTCCGTAAAGAGTTTCTGAACAAAAGGAAGAAAACACAAGCGAGTGTAAAACCTTTTTAGTGATTTTGTGGAAGTTTTGTTGAATCTTGCAGCTTCCCTCCAGATTTTCTCATTAAATAATTCACATAAAAATGCTCGATTGTGCATCTGTTGAAAATAAAATCCAGCATCTTCTACATGAATTAACTGTGCTGAACCACTTTGTCGTTACATCAGGTCGCCCACACGACAGTTTCAGAACAAGATATTTAAACTGTGTTTCAGAAGCTATTTGAAGATTAATTGACTCTTTGCCAACGAAAGCAGTTTTGGGATGTTCTCACTGTGAGTTCAGATTAGTTTCTCGTGGTTTTATTAGTTTTTAATTGTTATTTTAATAACTAACAAGGAACCAACACAGCTGACTGACTGACAGGCAGGATCAACCCTCAAAAAAGTTTGTGGAAACCCATCAGAAGAACGGTAACCAAACACAAAACACAGTCTGTGAAATGGTCTCAGTCCGTGGCATCGACAGTCAGGAGGATCCGTAACCAAGCGGACGCTGGCGTGCTGGTCGCTCTGGAAACCGGGCACTCATTGGCTCAGATGCCTGCCGCTGTCCTCAGCAAAGTTAAAAGTTTTCACACAGACACTAAACGCTTTTTATCTGCTGCACAGCAGTCGGCTGTTGGTTACCGTGACAACTCATTAACGCGAGTTGAAATAACCCCTGTTATCCTTCATACCACTGTGTATGTACGTGTTTGATAAATGACATTAGCTGTAAATGCCTGACGATACTCATATTGCTCTTATTCTGTTACTGGTCACCTTTATTGGAAGACAAATCTTCATCAATAATCATTACATTACATTCATTTGGCGACGTACATTTTGAACGTTGGAGCAGTTTGGTGTTCAGTGTTTTGCTCGAGGACACTTCGTCAGGAGGATGGAGCCGCTGACCCCGAAGTCACCTCAGCAGCTTTGTGCCCTTCTCTCTGCTGTACTCTGCTGTTATATTTAGAGCTGTATTTGAGTTTAGTGTCTTACATAAGAAGCCTGTTTAGTAACATGATCCTCCCACTTCAAACACAGGTTGATGTTGGTGTGTTTGGACTGAAGCTGCAGTCATTTGTGTGTTTGGATTATTATTATTATTCATTAAACTTTTTACATTTAGGAAAGTACAGGTGTGTTCAGATTAAGACTGTGAATAGAAAAACTGCTTTGTGGATTAAAAGAGGTCCCTAAAAGTGTTTCAGTAATGTGTTAAAAAGTAAACCATCAGGGGTCAACATGGCCTTTCAGAGAAGACCTTCAAAGCTGCCCACAGTCAGACTGTCATGTTGTATTTTTCACAACACTTTTTAATCTTTTTGTCTCAGTGTTTCTGGACTCACAGCGGCTCGACAACAATCCTCCAGATGGCCAATCCTCCGTGCCGGTGGGTGGCAGCGAGCGGTGTGAACCAACTGATGACATTTATATCTAAGTAAAAGCTGCTGGGCGGATTGCACTACATGCTGAATTTAAGAGCGAGTCCTCACCATCTGAAAAATATCTTTTTGCCAGATTTTATACAAAAGTGATGTCAGCTAATTAGCTAATGAATGTTAAAATGACTCGTTTTTCAATGGAGTCTGGTGTGGGCAGGCGGGGTTCAGACAGATGGATTGTTTGTACAACTGATAATAGTGTGTGTGTGTGTGTGTGTCTGTATGTGTGTGTCCAGCTCAGACTAAGTGGGTCAGTCTCTGTTGTGGGCGAGTGAGCTACAGACCTGCTGAGAGAGAGAGATGTTAGGAGCTTTACACATGGTGTGTGTGTGTGTGTGTGTTAACATTTTTAACATTTCCATTGAAGTCAAAGTGTTTAAATCGTTAAAGTGTCAGTCGCCACCAACACATGCGGGTCAGTTTCCTGATTGGTCCGCTCAGTGAAAACAGTTGTATGATGTCATCTGTGGCCTGATTATGTCATTGTGATGTCATCAGACTACATAACACAGTCTGTGTTACATTCACTGAAGGTGTGGAGTTTGAAAGAGGCTCTAATGACAGACACTATCCAGGTGCCTCATGGGAAATGTAGGATCCAGTGTTTTTGAACTAAAAGTCAGAATATGGTTCAGTTTCTAATCTGTTAAATCTGTCGACTACTCAGAGGTGGAAGAAGTACTCTGATCTTTTACTTCAGTAAAAGTAGTAATACCACAGTGTAGAAATACTCTGTTAAAAGTTTAAGTCCTGCCTTCAAAATCTTACTTAAACGTACTCTATGGAGTTTTTAACTGGTTATGAAACAGTCTCAATTTAATACTGATGCCTCTATATGACCTGCAGAAGCAAACAAGACCAACAGAGAGAAGACTGACTCTTTAGTCATTCTTAATGCCGCCACCGGGTCAGATGTTTCCGCGACATCAGATGAAACGGTGCTGGGGTTTGTTCTGGCTGAATTCGAGTTGCTTCAGCCGCGAACTGAAGGTCCGTCTCCGGAGCTGCCGCCCGCTCTCCTCCTGGTGAAGTAGTCTCCTTGTGGCGGGGAGTGAAGCGGAGGGAACATGTGACCTAACGTCAGTGAAACACTACCGCCTTTGTCCACAGGGACCGCCAAAATCAACACAACATGAAGAGTTCCACAGAGCTGCTTTAAGTAAAAGTACAAAAGTATTCCCATCAAAATGTACTTTAAGTACCAAAAGTAAAAGTACTCTTTATGCAGAATAATATATATGATTTTATATATATATATTGTGTGTGTGTGTGTCTGTGTGTGTGTCTGTGTGTGTGTGTGTGTGTGTGTGT
>NTHP01000791.1:306581-333968 GCA_003416845.1 Oplegnathus fasciatus
GATTATCACCACAGGTGCTGTGAAAGACAACAAAATGAAAATCTTGCAGATTATGACATCTGATTTCATGCTGCACACACAGCCAGTGGTGGAGGACATATTCAGATCCTGTACTTTAGTAAAACCACTAATAACACACTGTGAAAATACTCCACTACAAGTAAAAGTATGTAAGTATAATGAAAGTATAATTCCTCATCATTAATGTAAAAGCAGGATTTGACTGTTGGAGTTGGTTGAGGTGGAGCTCATTTTCAACTATTTTGTATCGGACTGCAACTAATGATTATTTTCATTCTGGATCAATCAGCTGATTATTTTCTCCATTAATCGATTGATTGATTGGTTTGTAAAAACAGTGAAAATAGTGAGAAATGCCGTCACAATGACCCAGAGCCCAAAGTGACACCTTCACAATGCTTGTTGTGTCCAACCAACAGTCCAAACCTCGACATTATTAAAATACATTACAATTATTCAGATCATTCAAAGGAAAAGCAGAAAAAATGATTAGAACTTTAAAGAGTGTTATTGTTTTGTTGTGTGTGAATATTTTGAGTGTGCTGGACACTAATGTCCCACAATGCAATGCACAAAGGAAATGGGGGAGCTGCTCACAGCTGGAACACATAAATTAGTAGTAGTATAAAGCATTCTGTTATTAGTAGAAGTATTAGTGTAGAAGTAGAAGTCACAGTTTGACTGACGTATCATTTCCTGGTAAAGCATGTTCATTACTTTGTATTCTAACTACAAAAACATTCAACACTATAACAGTTAGTACATCATACACACGTTTTGTTCCAAAACATGTTGCAAAGCAGAAACACAAACCGGGTAAAGTCAAGACTAAATACTGAATACATGAAAGTGCACAGAACAAAACAAACTGATGACATTCAACAAATAAAGAATAAAACTTCGTGTCTCTGCAGTGTTCCCACCTTCCAGGGTCTTCCAGAGGAAACTCTCAGTAAACTGGCTGACGTCATGGAGGAGGTGAGACGACGCCAGAGCTTTTTAAACCACCACACCCCGACATACTGATCTGTCTTTTCATGGCACATTCAGGGTTAAAAACATGAAATCATCAGTAGACTCTGGCTGAACCAGTTAAACTCCTCCTTAACTGAAACACAAAAGCTTTAGATAAAAAAGGTCTTCTTCTGTGGTGGAGTCACGCTGTGAATCCTCCAATCAGACTCTCTCTTCTGTCTGCTCAGACTCACTATGAAGACGGAGAGTTCATCATCAGACAGGGAGCCCGAGGAGACACCTTCTTCATCATCAGCAAGGGAAAGGTAACACAAACAGTTTATCCACTTCACTCCACCTCCGCCTGATTTCCTCATTGATTGTTGTATTGATCTGCTGACTCATTCTGATCGTCTGCTGATAACTGTTAATCACACCTCCTGCCAGGTGAATGTGACCCAGGAGGATTCAGCCAATCAGGAGCCAACACACCTCAGAGAGCTCACCAGAGGAGACTGGTTTGGAGAGAAAGCGCTACAGGGGTAAGATCATGTGACCTCTGAACCTGAGACCTGAACCCCTAAACTCCAAACCTGAACCCTGAACTTCTAAACCCAAACCCTTAATATCTGAATCTGTAACCCTTCCAGATTAAAACCTGAACTTTAACCAAACCCTTATTTTGTAAACCTGATCCGATAACCTAAAGACCCCAAACCCTTAACTTCTAAACCTTAATCCTTAAACCCAAAGTTTTAGTAACTTCTGAATCCAAATTCTTGGTCCCTCGCTCAAACCCTGAATCTCTGAACCGGAACCCTGGACTAAAGTGTTTTTTGTCCTGAGGGAGGCGCTAGAGGAGAGGTGAAGAGGTCTCCCTCTGTGGACCAGGAATATCCACAGACAGCCACATGTAAATCTGTCCATCTGTAGTTGAGATATTAACGTGTTCGACAGACAAACTCACCCAAACACACTTTTTATGTGTGTGTGTGTCCTGTAGTTATTTAGGGTCAAAGGTCAGGGCCGGCATGCCTCAGCTCTTAATAACACCAAAATCTCTGAACAGCACAGCAGAGTCTGACAGGAAATGAGGTTAACAGGAGAGAAGCAGTTTATTAAAGGTTTGATGGGCCGCTGGCTGGTGTGTGTTCTCATGTACCTCAGTCTTTGTGAGGACCAGCTTGTGTTTCAGACCTGAGGATGTTTTTGGAAAGTGAGGACATTTTCTGAAATATATTATAATTTTATTAATGTGTGACTCAAGCCGGCCTGTCCATCGTGTATTTTTAATGTGGAATATGTTACTTTTGATAGTTATGTAATTATAATATTTTCATTTTCTGTTTTGTCAGCAAATTATTTGGTCCTCCAACATTATGGAGAAACTGTTAGCTTAGCTTTGATAATATTGTTTTAATAACATCTGAGCCTGCCACACAGCCTCAGTATTTCTGCACTGGTTGGGAATTCTTGTCATTTGAGTTAAAACTGTTTTATAATTGTTGAAATAAGGTGAAATAAGTGAAAGTTTACGCAGCCTACTTCATACAGCGGGACTACTCATGCTCAAACCCCATTGGCTCACAGAACTGGCACCCTTTCGTCCAAATATGGTCACTTCTGGCTCCAAAAAACCAAGATGGCGACGGCCAAAATGCCAAACTCGAGGCTTCAAAACGGTAGTCCACAAAGCACTGGGGGACGTCACGGTGTCTAAGTCCACTTCTTTATACAGTCTGTGCTTGAGCCCCGGCTCTTTCACTCTCTGTTAGTGTCCATGTAGTCAGATAGTCTCATTAAAGTGTGTGAATCAGCTGTTAGCAGCTCCTGCCTGCAGTGGATCATGGATGTACAGACAACTATCACTGGATTACTGTGATACTGAAGGAAACTTAAAACAGGAAGATTCTTGTTTCTCTGGTTTAAGCTGATTTCTGGACTTTTATCCTGGATGGACATCAGAGATAAAGATGAAGTGGAGGTCACACTGAATCTAAAAACATGTGTTCACATCTGACTGAGTGAGGACTCTGAGGAGGAGGAGTGTGATTTGTTATGCTGGTTGCAGCGATCTGTCTCTTTAAGTATCTTAATCAGCTCCGCGAGCTGCGTGTCACTGCTGCAGCTCCACCTGCTGACTGTGTTGGTGAACTACAATAACTAACCTGCCTGCACCTGTCCCTTTCACCTCAGGCAGTATATTCCTCACGTCTCTCCCCCCAGTTTGAAAACCTCTGATCTAAGTTAATCTAATTTCTAATCTAATTTTAGAAATGGTATTGTGAAAAGGTGACGTAATGCTGCGTGTGTGTGCTTACATGATTGTGAATCTTGCGTCAGTACGAGTCGACACCGCTGTGACGACTGCCGAGGTTTCAAACAGCAGAAAGGGGAAAACAAATTTGGTCATACCGCATTTAAAATGTCTCATACAGAACCGCTGGGGAAAAGTTGTATTTATGAGCCTGTCTTTGAATCTTTCATGGAGTATTGACTGAAGAGAAACACGGCAGTCATGCACACGCTATGAACATGTAAGGCAGCGTGTGCTAAAAGCCTGGAAGCATCAAACTGACGTGTGTGTTAAGACATGTAGCTGTTACAGAGGAGGACAGTGCGAGGTGTGAGAGTTTTCCTCCGTATCGATACAGTCAAGATGTCCGGCTGTTATCTTGTTACCTTGTGTCTCTGCTGGTTTACGAACCTCCTGCCGGCATCACAGCTGCTGCTAATTGGTTTGAAGTGTGTTTCACTGTTTCCTCAGGGGAGCGCTATTTACACATCCACTGTCTGTGTGTCTGTGTCCTGTACTTCTATCTCTGCGAGGACCAGAGTTTAGACCTTGAGAGTGGGGAAGTCTTTGCAAAGGGCGGACCTTTTTCAGAAAGAGGACGTTTTGGAGATGGAGGGCATGTTTGGAAAGTGAGAAGATTTTTTAGAAACTGAGGACATTTTTGGAGAGTTGGGACATTTTTTTAAGTGGAGGTATTGTTGAAAGCGTGACATTTTTGGCAATAGTTGTTAATTTTGGTAAATGAGGACACTAGGGCTGCAACTAACGATTATTTTTATTATTGGTTAATCTGTTGATCATCTTCTTGATTAATCGATCAGTTGTTTGGTCCATAAAATGTCAGAAAATGGTGAAAAATGTTGATCACTGTTTCCCAAAGCCCAAAGTGACGTCCTCCAATGTCTTGTTTTATCCACAACCCAAAGATATTCAGTTTACTGTTACAGAGGACTAAAGGAACCTGAAAATATTCAAATTTGAGAAGCTGAAATCAGAGAATTTGGACACTTTTACTTAAAAAATGACTCAAAACAATTAATCGATTATCAAAATAGTTGCCGATTAATTTAAGAGTTGACAGCTAATCAATTAATCGACTAGTTGTTGCAGCTCTAGAGGACACCTTTGGAAAGTAAGGAAAGGTTTGCAAAGTGGGGAGATTTTTAAAAGTGAAGACATTTTGAAATTTGAGGAGCTTTTTAGAAGGTGAGGACAGGTTTGGAAGGTGAGTACTGACAGAGGAGAAACACAGCACAGATGCACACGCTATAAATAAATGCTATAAACATGTAAGACAGCGTGTACTAAAAGCCTGGAAGCATCAAACGGACATGAGTGTTAAGACATGTAGCTGTTAGTGGAGGACAGTGTAACCCACCAGGGACATAAATCAATACAGTGTCCGTGTGTCTGTGTCTTATATTTCTGTCTGTACACACTGAAACCCAAATGGCTCCTGATGGCCCTCTGTGTGTTTGTGAAGTTAAATAAGTGCAGTCCATTTAGCATCTAGAGTTCAGATTAAAATCACGTTTTTTTAAGTTAATTAGGGGCCAGGAAACAAGATGCGTCCTCACAAGTATAGAAGTACAAACATGTGAGCGCACTCAGCAGCTACTGCTGATTTGGCACAATTTGATTCATGAACCTGTGTGTGTGTGTGTGCGTGTGTGTGTGTTTTGTATCCACAGTGAGGATGTCAGAACAGCCAATGTCATCGCCGCTGAGGCCGTCACCTGCCTGGTCATTGACAGAGAGTAAGACACACACACACACACACACACATTACAACACTGATACTCATGTTTGCATTAAAGCAACACAGACCATAACCAGATGTAACTGTCAGTGAGCACATTATAACAGGCTGCAGGACAGACGGCGCCCTCTAGAGGACGATACTGAGGAGCCACTAAAGTATTCAGATCCTTCACCTCAGTACAAGCAGCAAGACAACAATGTAAACACTCACATTCAAAAGTATAATCAGCAGAATGTACTTAAGTATCATCATTAAGGGCTCATTATCAGAATGGCTCATTTTATAGTTTTATATACTTTCTATATTAAATTACTGGATCATGATTATCGCTGCATCAGTCTGTTTACACTGAATTTTTTTTAATGAAGTAGAGTAAAAGTACAACATTTCTCTGTAGCAGAGTAGAAGTATAAATTAGTATAAAGTAGCATAACATAGAAATTCACAAGTACAAGTACCACAAAACGTAAGTACAGAACCGGAGTAAATGCACTTAGTTACTCTCCAGCGCTGGTCTGAACAGCTGACTGACTGACGTGCTCACTGAAAATAAAGCGAGGTTGTAAAAGAATGAAACTCTGCTGCCAATTTTAATGTTTCATGTTTCAATGATGTGAACACCACAAAGTAAACTCCATTTTATTGTGCTGCAGTTTCAGAGCCACAGATGTAAAGACTGTTTGTTTCTGTGGTTTGTGTGCACTGTACTGATGGTTTGATGTAAAGCTGCCTGCTGCCCTCTGCTGGTCCTCACATCTACCTACACACACGTCACTGACTGTGTAGTAATGTAATGCTTATTTTGGTATTTCCTTCAGTGTTCTTCAGTCTGTAGTATGTTGTAATGACTCAGCTCTCTGGGGACAGAAACCCAGATAGATTTGGTTAAATAAAGTTATTTATGGATCAGTCGGAGGCAACGTAGACTTACAAACAACAACAACAAAGGAAAAAGGCCTGAGGGTGCTGCTTAAATCAAATAAATAAATATAACCAAAAGAGGAGTCTTAACCAGGTCTAGCTGACTAAATAAGAATAGAACAACTGTCTGAGCAGACCTACTCTTACCTGCTCAAACACACCTGCTGCAGCAGTCCCCAGGTAGCTCACATTCAAACCAAAGTCTAATCTACGCAGTAGTTTAACACAGACAGGGGCGCCGTAAAGCCAGCGAAAGCTAGGATGATTCCAAGGGCCCTGAGCTGACAAAGCTATGAAGGGCCCTGAAGGGCGACAATTTGTTACCCAGTTTTTCTCCAAGAAAGACAAGTGCCCATGTAGAGCCACAGCCACGCTAGCATTTTGTTAATAACAGTCCGACCCAACTCTCAGTTGAAGGAGAAGAAGGTGAGCAGCAGTTAGTTTTACCAGAGCAATCCGTGGAGCTGATGATGGAAAATGTCAGCCAGAGTAAAAGTTAAAGCCTTCTCTTCTTCTACCAGAGCAGAGATCATTCAAAATAAATAGCTAATTATGATCACATAATAATAATAATAATAATAATAATAATAATAACAATAATTTTAACCAGAAGTGAGATTTTCTGACAGGATAATCACATTCCTGTCAGTACATATGTTTTTCCCATCGTGATAATACCAGTGAAGCATCTTTATTCTCATTTAACAAGTTCTCATATTACAACATTGTGTTGCTGAAATTACTGGTAACTTAAAATTTTGGGAACAGAATGTAAAACCAGATATAGTTACGATAATATTCTTTTTTATTTACAGGCAATATTTGGGAATTAGATTAGTACTTTAATTGAAAAATCGCTTACAATCTGTGTGCTGATTGGCTGTCTCTTTCTTCCTCCTCAGCTCATTCAAACATCTGATTGGTGGACTGGACGACGTTTCAAATAAAGGATACGAGGACGCTGAAGCCAAAGCCAAGTAGGTTTGATGTGCACATATTAAATAGAAATATATAAACATATGTACATGTTGCTTTATTTGAAGTCACCAAATGCTTTATATTTTAGACAAAACGATTAATTGAGAAAATAATCAGCAGATTGATTGATGATGAAAATAATCGTTAACATAACACTACGTGTGTTTCCGTCCACCTGTTTTTAAGTGGAAATGCAGAAAATTAAAAAAAAAAAACTAATATCATTTGTGTATCGATAAAATGCAACAACTTGCAATGGAAACAGACTTAAAATAAATCATGACGTTCATGAAGCATGCGACTTAACGTAAACTGAAGAAACGTAACATCAGATCTGTGTGGAGGATGAGGAGGCTGTAACCTTCCTCACATTAACACATTAAGCAAACAGAAATGTCGCATTTCCATCATGTTCTTGGTTTTCACCACTTGACAATCGACTGGAGCTCTTTTAATGACGTCATCTTGTTGTGTCTTCTTCTTCTGCAATGGTTTAATGGCACCCGACTGGAGAACTGGCGCCACCTACTGCTTATCTTGATGAACCAGCTCCAAATATTCGCATAAATGTAGAGGATGGAAACAGGCATTCATTTGCATTTTTTTTTTTGCAGATTTTCTCGAAATTCTGTAAAAACTTGCGATACATTTGATGGAAACCCAGTTACTGTCTGTGATGGATTATCTCCCTGCTGCAGGTTTAAAGTGAAACCAGTGGCTGTTTGTCAGGAAATTCAACCTAAAAACTGGTGTTATGCCCCATTAAGCCTCAGTGTGTCCCTCCAACATGTCAGCAGCAGGTTTTTCTGTGTGGATGTTTACAACAGTAACAGGAGCCTCCGAGCTGCTTATGTAAGAACAGCTAATAATACCTGCAGCAGTTAGAGAGGACACTGAAGGACACTGACTTCTTACTGAAGGCACGAGTAAATGAAGGAGCTTCTACAGAGCTGAATGTGTTAAAACACTCACTGCAGTCGTGTCTGATCGTCTTTTCAGGTGTTTTCATTACAAACCAGGTAATGTGGCCCCGCCCCCCTGTCAGAGGAAGTACTCAGAGCTGTGTTTTTGATATGAATATGAAATGAAATCACTGTTTGTAGTTGTAATGTGTTGTCAGTGCTGCTGATCACACTGAGAATCAACTCTTCAGTCTGAATAGAGGAGCAAAGTGTTCATGTTCTCCTGTTCAGTGTTTGTGACTCTAACTGTATTAGACAATATCTTTAATAGTCTTTAATAAAACGTCAAAGGTACGAGTTTGTGGACATAAAACATCAGCCAATCAGAAAAGAGAATTTTCTCATGGCCGTAGCACAACAGAGAAAAATTTTTATAACACCAGAAATCTGTAAATAACACAATAAAACTGTAGGTTTAAAATTTAGAGTTACTTTATTGTTATTACTCCCTCTGTCACACACACACACACACAGACACAGACACACACACACACACACACAGTCAGGTGTAACACTAGATGTTGTGTCTTGTATCAGATGACTGTTGATCATGTGACAAAGTGAAGTCATCTCCTCTTATGGTATAGATTCAATACAGCACTCACACACACACACACACACACACACACACACACACACACACACACACCAGGTGTCCTTCTGTCAATCAGATGTGTTGCTATGGTAACAGTAAACAGCAAACAGTGGGATGTGTTTGTCCTTCAGACCTGTTTCTGAACTGAACTCCACTTTTTATTGTGTATTATTTCTATCTAATTATTCAGCTTTGGCTCACAATGACTGTATTTTTAATCCTACTGACTTTTTAATGACTCAAAAAACATACTGAAACATGGAGACACTTTTTGTTGTGAAAGAAAGTCCAAGATAAACATCCCATAATTAAGAGAAAACAAAGAGGTATTGTTTGTGAATATGTTAGCTTCCTTAACAATAAGCTGCTTTTGCCTTAATGTATCACAAAACTACAGATTGTTCTGACTCTTACTGTTGTATCTTTTCATTTTTTTTAATTCAAGAAAAAGGTCATTAATCCATAATTATGGCAGTGTTTTACAATTTAACTCTTAAAAAAATCTAAATTATGTAAAATCAGGTTTTACACCACTGATATTTCCCATCATGTCCTTAATGTTAAGTTAATATTGTATAGTTAATCCATAGCTGAAGCCTCTCAGAGTGCTGCAGGATTCACTTCAGCAGGGTGAAGGTTGGGGGGGTTGAACCCTGCAGAGAGCTCTAACAGTTAATCTCTTTCTCGCTATTACAAACTATTTTTAGAGTGTTTATGTGTTGGTTTGTCCTGACCGAAGGACCGACCGACAGCAGCTACTGTTTCTCCTGTCGGTTTCCAGGAAATAGTCCAGTTCTGTTTGGAGAACCACACACACACAAATACACAGAAATCTGTTGGTGGGGTGGGATCGCTGTCTTATCTTACATAATGTTATCTTATCTCTTGCAAGTATTGGAGGAAACTTGACAGTTTTTCTGTCCTGAAAAATCATTTAAAACTCACGTTACCACACAAAATATGCCGAAAAAGAAAAGAAACCAACCAAATATAATGTTACATATTTGTGTGAAGTTTATTTAAACACCTAGCCCCGTAGTCATTTTTGAAACACTTGTTTTTGGAACCTTTATGTGATGGTATAAGACAAGTGTACAGGCTGGTAGCTGAGCTAAAATAAATTCAAACAATGCTAGCCACAGCTACTAAATGTTAATGATGCCAATTCAGGTATTTTAAAGCTGTAAACACAACATAGACATCTTGCCAGCTTCTGAAGTAGTTGTGTCTAACGTGATCAACCAGCTGACTACTTATGAGCGTTTTCAGATCTGACACCTTTATGGTTAACATTTGGTTAACACCACCTGGATAAAGCTGAATTCATTGATTTTATTTAATTTTGGCCACTCTGGTGCAGCAGAAACAAGCTGTAAACACAGCATATTATTAAAGTTGCTGTGTCTAACATGCCAGCAAACAGCTGCCTCCCTCCACATCCAAAAGTTACCGAGCAACATGATCATTGATTTGTAATGTTATTTGTGTCACCTGCTGACTGTAAGTCCAATATTCACTCCATTTAGCTCTGCTTTTGGTCTCCTCCATCTCCTGGGGGGAATATCTGTCTCTTTAGCTGCTAAATGCAGCTAGTCTCTAACTGTGTCTGTCTTGGTGTTTTATATTTAAGTATATCTGCAAATGTTGAAGGCTGAGGAGCAGCAGTCAGTGACCAGGCAGGTGATATAGTCAATATCTTGCTGGTGCCGTACTTGCTTGCGTGGCCTTAATACAGACACAATTGGTTATGCTTGTGCAAATTATTAATAAATATAAAATATTCTCCATTCAAGTCATTAAACATAAACCAACCCATATGCAGCAGACCTCATTTATTCAAAGGACAACATTTAAAATGACTTAACTTGTCCTTGTGTCGCTACTTAAAGAAATAGACAACAGAAAAGGTCTTAATTTTTTCAAACTTGTCATAAAATGTGTTCAAATGTTTTCACAGCACAGAGGATGTTTAAATGTGGGATGTTGTTGTAAAGCAGGTGCCGACAAACCATAAACACCCAGATTGACATGGAGTGTTTTGCACGCTGGGGAAAAGAGCTGCCTGACTGGCAACATTTCTTTGAGTGAAGGAAGTGTTGCTGCGGTGGATTGTTGCTGTATAAAAGCTATGATTAAAGCTATGATTGTGATTTCACCTAAAATCAACACGTCCTGTCTCGTGCTTTGAGTCATTGTTGACTTTTTCAAATTTAACCAAGACCACCATCTTTCCTGAACCCGAACCAAATGCTGAGTGTCTAAACACGACCGTAAAAGTTCAGCTATGCTTTAGTTACTACAAATGGAAATGGCTGGGAAAATCTAAATAAGTTGTCAGTGAACATTCTGTGACTTAGCAGATTTATTCAGGAAAAATGTTTCTGTTTTTTATGTTGATAAAAGATGCATCCAGCTGGCATCACATTTCTTTCAAAATGAACTTGCTGTGATTTCCAGGAGACAGGGTTGACCCTTGACATTCTGGACTGGTTTTTGTTGCAGTTTGATTTGGATCTTGGACTGGATTTGGTATGTGGATCTACTCCAGCTTCTGGCTGTTTTATCTTTGACATCCATTTACTGGACACCAGCCTGGTCCACTGTGAAAATCATGATGACACTGCAGGTTTCATAAAACCTCACCTTCACATTTCTTTTACTTAAAACTCTAAACTTATGACTTGAAAACATTAAAAACAGACACCTACAGACAGATATGTTCACAGGAAAACCAAAGAAACTCTCAACTGATAATTCTGTTGAATTCTTCGTGTCCTCTGGTTTTGAGGTCAGGGCAGTCTGTCCTGCAGCCTCCTGTCTGTCTGTCTGTCAGTCTGTTTAATGACTGAGCTACGTTTACTGGGTGAACCTCTGAGCAATGTTTCCACGTGCTAAAAATACCAGCAGCAGCCTCCTGCCGTGCGGGTCGTCCTCTCAGGTTGGCGTTACACCCTGCAGGACTCAGCCAGAGCAGACGTGGACAGCTGTTTTGACAAAAAGGACGACCCTTTCAAAGGCTTTCCTCAGTCATAGTTTCAGTTTGAGCGTGCTCAGTTGGACGTTTTCCAAGTTACACAAACTTGCATTCTGGATATTAAATTGGGTTTTTGGTAGAAAAATCCATCAAGACTACAAAGAAGTTCTTTTTTTTTTTATCTTTAGTGATGCAGTCCTCAGAGGCTGTCTGTTCTGGATTCTGACGGCATCCCGCTCGGCTCAAGACCAGCCTCGTTTGTGACCTTATTGCACACAGAGCTGGAGGATCTGGCAACCTCACCGCACCGCCGGTCCCACCAGACCCGAACCTCATACCTGTATCACCACCATCATCACTACCCTCGCCATGTAAACTGGAAGTGGAGCTCTTCCTTTGAGACGGCTCTCTTACGGACTCTGTGCCGAACGTTCTCGTGAGGACCGAAAACAAGTTTTGGTTTAATGTCGATACGTTCGTTTGCACTTTCATATTTTGGTTGTTGACTGAGAGACATTGTTCCAACTTTTGTCTGCAGAATAAAGCACTAGACTGTCAAGATCATCTGTAGAATTCCAGCTGTTTCTAACAGTAGTTTTGCCTGGAAGCTCCAAATTATATTCCTGGAGTCGTTTTATGTTTCAAAATATCTCTCAACTAATTCTTTGTTGATGAAGTGGACTGAAGACTAATGAAGCTACACAGCTGAGAAAAGAAAGAAGTGTTTTTCTAATCTGTCTGGTCCCATATTCGTGGATTAAACAAAGTTTGGAAATGAGAGAGTTGCTTCCCATCCCAGCAAGGCAGCAGAGAGAGCGGATCACAAGCCTCCCTGCTCCTCCCTCCTCCTCCTCCTTACCCATCACATCTTTCTCCATCCAAACCTCCAAGAAGTTCCCGTTCTTCCATGTTGTGAAATGCTGCAGGTACAGTACGACGGGGGCTGTGGATTTCAAACCTCTGTTTTCATTTTCCAAATTGTTTTTTTAAGATCTTTATTTTGGAATGTTGGATGAGTTTTAGATTGAGATGCCAAACCTATACCTGCTCTGCTGCTCGCTCTAAATGTCAAAGTGGTTCAACTTTCAAATGTCCCAAAAATCTTTAAAGTACTATTTCCCTGTGTTCAGTGAAGGCATCCTTGTGTTTTGTATTTCCAGGTACGAGGCAGAGAATGCCTTCTTCTCCAGTCTGAAGCTGACCGACTTCAACATCATCGACACGCTGGGAGTCGGCGGCTTCGGACGCGTCGAGCTGGTACGATCTGATTACATTAGACAACATCAGATCATCGAGATTACATTAACAGACTGATCTGTATTCACTGGTATGCAACAAATCAGAAGCAGGATTTAAGAGATCCATCTTAATGTGGGGATACAGAATAGACTGACATCTGAGCAAGATGTTTCAGATTGGTTTGTGACCATTTTGAGTTTCAGATTAGTTTGAGATCAGATTCAGATTGGTTTGAAACCACTTTTAGGTTGGTTTGTAACCAGTTTCAGATAAGTTTGAAACCAGATTGACACCAGATTCAGGTTAGTTTGAGACCAGTTTCTGATTAGTTTGAAGCCAGATTCCAATGAAGAGGGTTCAGACAAAGTTCGAGACCAGTTTCAAGGTAGTTTGAGACCAGTTTCAAATTGGTTCAGGCCAGTTCAGGTCAAATTTGGATTAGTCTGAGAACCAGTTTCAGATCAGTTTGAAGCCAGTTTCAGACCAAGAAGCATCAGGCAACATTTCGGCCCAGTTTCAGACCATTTGGAGTCCAGTTGGATGTTCTGAAACAAATTCCCATTGTTGCCACATTTTTAAGTTCAGAAATCTGATTTACAGGCCACAATTATGTGTGTGTGTGTGTGTGTGTGTGTGTGTGTGTGTGCGCGCGCGCGCTCAGCTATTTGCAGCAACTTTCCAGTTAAGTATCAGTGCTAGTAACTGGAAACCAGTCAGCATGTGATTCAGAGTCTGGGCTTCCAGGATTCTCTGTGGTTCTGCAAGGAACCAAAATAACCTGGAGAACCATAGAAATCACAGTGTGGTTTATAGCTCTTCTTTGTGCCCCCTTTATGCTGCAGCAAGTTTATCATTTTTTATTCGTAACAAGTTTCTCAGCTATTAAATTCTTGGGCTTTATTTAGTCTTCATGAGTTTCTCTATCATTATCGATCGTCAATCACTTATTGGATTTGTTACATTGTATTAATCCCCACAGTGAGGCGTGAGATGGATGTAAAAAGCAAAGGAGGGTGGGATGTAGCGGGTGGTGCATTGCAGTCCTGGGAGTCTGGTTTCTCTGCTGTAGGAGGTGGGGCTTGTACTGAAGGTCGGAGGGGAAGCCCTGCAGAGGATTTGCCCAAAAACAGGAAGGAATCCCCACTCAGGGTCTCCCATCATCCCTCAGGAGATATTTATAGACGATGAGTCAGAGTGTAACTCTGCTCCGGGGAAAAAGTTGACCTCTGACCTCCAGACTGCCGGTCTGACCCCGAACTTAACTCTTATTACTCAGGCAGATATTTTCCATCATGCAGCAGCATGATGATATATATATACATATACTGCATATATATATATGAATGTGTCATATACTGTATATAGTCTGCACATGGGATTTGTTGATAAGAAGAAAAATATAGAATATTTCCTGTAAAGGTAGAAATGTTTGTTTTTCTTCAGGTGCAGCTGAAGAACGAGGAGGCGAAGACGTTTGCCATGAAGATCCTGAAGAAACGTCACATTGTCGACACGAGACAACAGGAACACATCCGCTCTGAGAAACACATCATGACTGAGGCGCACTCCGACTTCATCGTCAGGTCAGGAGAAAACCATCATCATCGTCATCATCATGATCATCACTAAAGTTATTCTGTGTTGAACTCATTGAAACAAAAACATCAAACACATCTGCAGCAGCTGTACATTTTAAAATTGTAATATATTACAAAAACTGTTTTATTTTGAAATCACTCACAAAAAATCTTGTCTCAAGTTCCACTATCAAGCTTTCAACTTCAGCTTTTTTTATTGTCTGTTTTTTGGTAAACACTTTGTTAACCTGTTTTTAAAAAAAAAATTTACATAAAAGCAGCACAAGAAAATGTAGCGTATAAAACACATGCTAACAGGACGCCATTGCACTATAATACACAGCACACTGGTGAAAATATGAATAAAAAAGGTAAAACAATGCATAAAACATGAAAATATCAAATATGACAACAAACGTTTACTTTCTCAGACAGAGAGATGTTGTCGTCTACGTACCACATACGTTTCTGTCAGTTTTTGTTCCTGTGTTCCAGGTTTTGATGAAGCATTACTGTTTGTGTTCAGGTTGTACCGGACGTTTAAAGATAGTAAATATCTGTACATGCTGATGGAGGCCTGTCTGGGAGGAGAGCTGTGGACTATACTGAGAGACAGGTAAACATTTCACACAGTTAATCAATCCTCTACCTATCATTTGTTTTTATTGTACACTGCTATGATGTATCCTAAATCCTAAATCTAAATACTGAAAAGCCAAAGTATTAAGGTTGTATGCTGCTGATGTAGAAGCTGAGGCAACAACAAAAAAGCCTCAGTCACTTTTTTGAAACTTTTTTTAATGGATCTGTTTATTTTTAGACCACAAAAAAGCAATAATATATAATAACATTCTTTGGTGTCAGTTTTATATCACATTAAATTATACTGTATATCTTTTGGGTTTGGACTGTTGGTTGGGCAAAACTAAACATCTGAAGACGTCACCTTGTATTAAAACACACATTAATCAGCAGATTAAATAAGTAATAATAATTTTAAAAGGTTAGTCGCAGCTCTAAAAGCAATAAGTTCAGGAAATACTGAACAGAAAACAACCAACATGGTGGATAACTGAACAGAAAGTAATTGTGGACGTTCAGTTCAATAAACCTGAAACCTGAAAGAGTTTTCTTTGTGTTTCAGGGGTTCATTTGAAGATTCGACTACCAGGTTCTACACGGCCTGTGTAGTCGAGGCTTTCGCCTACCTGCACACCAAAGGCATCATATACAGAGACCTGAAACCTGAAAACCTTATACTGGACAGCCGGGGATATGCCAAGCTGGTAATTACATATTTCATCATAAAGTTCACATTACATATTTACATTTTACATATCTAACATGTACGGAAAGTAACATCTAGTGGGAATCAGTGCTAATGTTAGCACGCTAAGCTAAGTAGCTTCCAACCTCTGAGTGGAATCCAAACTTAACAACACGATAACAGGACATCTTGTAACACCATTCGTAGGATTTACAGGACATTTTCCAGTTGTCAGTCATCAGTTGCTGTGGGAAACGCCCACTCAGAGGCTCAAAGCTTATTTCCACAAATATGTCCACAAACTGCTTTATCCTCTTTTGAAAAATGTGCACAATAGTTGTATTATAATTATAAGTTATGTCTCACAAAAATGAGGAGAATTCAAATTTCAGTTTAACTTTAAAGTTTGATGATGGTGTCAGAGCCTTCTGAGAGGTCAACCTGTTCCTTCCAACCCCTGCAATGTTCAACGCTACTTTGCCCCAGGTTTGTTGTGTGGTAATTTCATTAAACACAAACACATTGAGGAATATGCCAAATGGAATGGAATGGAATGCCAATGAAAGCTCAAAACTGGAACCATGAATGTCTTGAAACTTGATTTTGACATAGGGACCCTCTTCAAGACTGGGAAATAAATCGGGACCCACCTGAAGGCCCCTATCATGTCAGCTGATGTTGTGCTTCAGTGCTGTATTTCCCAAACACATTTTCAATTAAATTTGCACGAACTAGTTGACACGCAGCAAATTCGGAGATTTTGGAGTAATTTTGAAGCAGGAGTGGAATCAGGAGATTTAATGGAGATGTGACACTATAGAAGTGTCTGCAGTACCTTTGAAGACACCTTGCCAAGCTTGAGATACTGTAGAGGGACCAGCTGCAGCCAATGAGAGTTTCACATGATCAAAAAGGAAAATCATAAAGATACAGTGAATGTGAAGAGACGTGTTCAATCATTTTTGTCTTTTTCCAGGTGGACTTCGGTTTCGCCAAGAAGATCGGTGTCTGTAAGAAGACGTGGACATTCTGCGGGACACCGGAGTACGTTGCTCCAGAGATCATCCTCAACAAGGGTCATGACGTCTCAGCAGATTACTGGTCTTTAGGCATCCTGATGTACGAGCTGCTGACCGGCAGGTGAGGACGCAAACAGAGGAGGGACAGTAGAGTTCAGTAAAGCTCAGTAGAGTCAAACTTCAGTGTCCTACTGTATCTCTGTGTGTCTCCAGTCCTCCATTTTCAGGTCCAGATCCAATGAAAACCTACAACATTATCCTGAGAGGCATCGACATGATCGAGTTCCCCAAAAAGATCACCAAAAACGCCGCCAACCTCATCAAGAAGCTCTGCAGGTAGGGGGCGCTGTGTGCCTGAGCGACTCAGAGTAACTGTAAAGTCCAAATCCATTGTTGTCATCTCCAAAATAAATCTGAACTGTAACTGTTTGTGTCAACAGAGATAATCCCTCAGAGAGACTTGGAAACCTGAAAAATGGAGTCAAAGACATCCAGAAGCACAAGTGAGTGAATTGAGAGGAAGCTGACACCTGATTGGCTGTTTCAGACCAAAAGTGCACTAAAGTATGTGAACCGGACTGTCCACATACCTTTGCCATAAAGCACAGTTTGTAATAGCCAAAGCTCACATTACAGCTGTATCAGCTCACCTGTCTCTCAGTTTTCAGTTCAGTGTGCGTCTGAATACGAGATAAAATTAATCTGTCTCTCTCTGTGTTCAGGTGGTTTGAAGGTTTTAACTGGGAGGGTCTGAGGAAAGGAACTCTAACTCCGCCCATCACACCTGATGTGAGTTGAAATGAACTTAAGATTTTTTTCTTCATAGAGACACCAAACTTGTGTTAGACCCCCAACTAAATGTACAGAAACACAACAAGACAACAACAAGGTGATTTGGATAAAACCGTCTACCACAGTACACCTTAATATTGCAATATCTGTATATTGTGATATTATACATTTTCCAGTAAATAAATTGAGAAACCATTTCCCAAAAGAGAAAAAGCCATATTTTAACAAAGACAGGGGTTACAATCCCATTCCCATATATGACCGCCTGCTATAATGTGATCGTCGACTTTTAGGCCATGTGATGACTCCTGAGCCGGCTCCATTAGATGAATAAAGACAATGAGATGCATTTGGAAGTTCTAAAAGGTAGTAAATTGAGCTTATATTATTTTATAACATAATTGAGAAGCAGTTTAAAAGGTAAAATAACCAGAATTTCTGCTTTTGGCTATTACTTCAGGTGTCCTGATGGTTTAGATATTTATGTCACCAATGAACCCGATTCGAGTCCAGCTGGGGACATTTGTTGCATGTCTTTTCCATTTGTCTCTCCCCTCAACTTCTATCAACACCCTAATAGAGACACAAAATGTCCCAAAAAATACTATATTACTACTATAAAATCATATCACCCAACAGTACAGGCAAGATATTAAACCTGCCATGCAGAGTATCTTCTGATATTTCAAGAGTTTCATTGGCATTAAACAGGTCTTTCAACAGTCTGAAATCTCCGAGAGCTAAAGTTGCTTTGTTCAGTCTGCAGGTGTTGAAGGTGTTTGACTCTGTTGTTCTGTTCAGGTCTCCTCTCCAACTGACACCAGTAACTTCGACAGCTTCCCTGAAGACACAGACGAGCCGCCGCCGGATGACAACTCCGGATGGGATTATGATTTCTAGTCAAGCTCACATCCAAACCCCAAAGCCTGGCACCCTACAGTTGGCTGTGAGGTCTCTTCTCACCAGGCTGAACAAAGACGAATTTCATGTGCCATTTGGATGACGTTTTTACCCAGAGTACCTTACTATGACTTTGCCTGTGTTGTTTTTAAGCGTGGCTGGAGCCAGCGGGAATCAAACCCCCAATGTTTTTAGTCACATTGTGTCCCCAAAGGATTTGAGTACTGAGCATGCAGAAGGCAGCAGATGGAAAAGGACTGGGGACTGGATCCCATTGATCAAACAGGTCTGGTCTGGTCCCTGTAACTGGAGGAACACTGAGTTATCAGAACACCTGAGAGCTGGAAGATGAGGTGGTTCCAGGATCAGACAAACCACATGTTCACCTCAACAGTTTGCCCCTGTTTCCAAGACCAGGGCCATTTGTTTATCAAGTAGTAAATAGATCATTTTAGAGTGACGCATGCCTGGTCCAAAGGGGTACAAGCATGTTCTTGACTTTCATGACCTGGGAAAGTCATCCTAGTTCCCCCAGATTTGAGAGAGCTGTAAGAACTCTGGAACATAATCACTCCAACCACAAAAATGCATCCATGGGGCAGAAAAGACGTTTTTGTATTACCTGGACTGTTTCTTTGAAACCGGAACAACCGTGATTCCTTGTTTGGCTACAGCTGAGCTTTGGGTATCTTCACCCATCAGCAATCAGTCACACAGTACAGGCCTTGCTTTATGTCCCATATATTGCTGCAACACTTACAGATAGCTTGGACATTAGTTAGTGATGACAGCCAGAAACCTGCTGCTTTAATCCCTCAGTGAAGCCACCAGAGGCTGAAGCTGATAAATGTAAAGGGGGTCAAGGGAAATTGTGTCACAAAGTGCTTCCCCAAGGAACAGACAAGGCTGGATTATCAAACCATTCAGGGGCCCAGGTTCAAAATCTAGTTTTAATACCTTTATTTTTCCATTGATATTATGCTAACATGGTGCGTATCTTTCAGCAGATTTGTGTAATTAAATAGACACACAGCAAACCTGAGGCAGGGTAGTATGCCAGTGTAGAGATACTGGTTGGTTTCTGGGACTCTGGGCAGAACAGGTTGGGGAAACATTCATGGAGTGGGTCTCAATGGGGCCCGCAACTCATACTAGGGCCCCCTAGTAGGTTACTAGCTCTGGCAACACAGGACCTAACATGGTTGAAAATAAGTGAGAACAAACTCACATAAAACAGTTTCATTGTTTCCAGAAGCTGACAAATGCTCATCATCGACAGCATGGCCCTATTTTTCTGCAGCCAATGGAAAGCCTCTGCTCCTGTCAAGTGTCCTTGATCACTGGCTGACACCTGACCTTTGACCCCTTAGAGGGAGATCATACTTCTAGTACTGCCTGTCCTGTGATTTCTTGTGTTTCTGTTTTGTGGTCTGGAGGCGGTTCTAGAGGTTCTTAGGAGCTCTGACCCTATGAACCCAGGTTTGGCTCTCTGAGACCAGGCTGGTGGAGCAACGGTTGCAGGAGGAATGTGTGGTCCGAGTAACAAACAGACGCCACAAACCACAGGAGGAAAAATGAACTGAACAGACAAACCCGAGGTCACCATGATGCCTTCACTTCTCATTTCATTTTCGGGAACTTAAAATCCAAAGACAGAAAGACAAAAACTTTGGGTGTAGCAGCTGTGGTTCTCCTCAGTGGATGATGAGTGGTGATATGAACATTTCTACTTTTAAACTTTCCTTTCTATCATTCTTTATGTTGTGAATCTTTGGATCATAGCATGAGAACTGAGATATTTTGTACATATTTCCAAGACTTCCTACATATTTTTGCACACACCCACAAACACTCCATTCTCACAGACACTTGCACGACTTAGTTGAATTTCCTATCAGCTGTTTGTTTCAAGGTGTTTCAAAGTGGAGAAAATTTCAGGATCGTTCCAATGTTGTGTTTAAGGCTCATGATATACTTGCTTTTTAATAACCCGTTCCAGACCTCTGAATCACCACCTACATCTCCGACTGTCAGCGATTCAAACAGGCCTGGTGTTGTGCTCATGGACGGCCAAACCAATCAGAGCTTTGTTGGCAGAATTTAGAACAAGGACAAGAAGTCTTTTAAGTGCTCAAAAAGATTGTTCTGTCTGCAGTTTCCAGCTTCAACAATGAACTTAACTTAAAAGTACTCTATGGAGTTTTTAACCGGTTATGAAACAGCCTCAATTTAATACCGATGCCTCCATATGACCTACATAAGCAAACAAGACCAACAGTGAGAAAATTGGCTAGTTTCTAATAGTTATTCTTAATGCCTGCCACTGGGTCGGGGTTTTCCACTCTGGCTGAATTCCAGTTGCTTCTGCCGCTAACTGAAGGTCTGTCTCCAGAGCTGTCGCCTGCTCTCCTCTTGGAGAAGTAGTTTTTTTGCAGCGGGGAGTGAAACGGAGAGAACATGTAACCTAACATTAAGTGAAACACTATCACCTTTGTCTACAGGGACCACCAAAATCAACACAAAATGAAAAGTTCCATAGAGTTGCTTTAACTTAAAGAACTCTTAAATCAACAAATTCCTCTGATCAACATGACAAACGTTGAGTAACTGTTCATAGCAACCATCTAGTTGGCATCGTCATTTGACACAAACACAGCGTCTGTGTCAAATGACGGATACGTCAGTCACTGTCGATTGTTTAGAGCAAAATAAAGTTTTTAAAAAGTTTATCCACTCTGGGGACAGATCAGGGCTAAGTCATCCCTGGACATCACCAGAATATCTTCCTGGAGAACTTTAGATTTTAAACATAAACATTAACTTAACATGGTGAGACTCGAGGAGGTGACTGCGACACACCCAACGCTACGAAGGAACGCAGGATACAAGGGGTTAAAAGCAAGTATATCTGCGCTCTAAAACAGACAGAAACCTTCTTACTCCAAGGTAATCATGAAGTTCACATGCTTACAGTAACTCGATGACAAAGTGGACATTTGGAAATGTTGAGTTGAAGTAAACGTGCAGTCTTTGAAGTTTGTATTTCTTCCACAAAGAGTTTAACCATAAAAAAGTGATTCATCTGTTTATTTTAGTTTGTATTTATATTTTGTGGCCTTTTGTAAAAGCAGCTGATATTTGTCTCACTTTGGTACGAAGCCTTTGTATTAGCAGTCTGAATTTGTTGTGATATTTTTGTAAACTGATCAGCGATGTGACTTCTGTGAGCTCTGCATGACAATACTGGAAACGATATGTTCAATGTTTCACCACCAGACGGCAGAATGCAGTCAGACACTCGACACCAGACGCCAACAAACCAGGTGGAGCAGGGCTGTAAAGGAACAGTTCAACATTTAAATTAATAGTCTTATTCTCTGTCTTTCTGAGAGTGAAATGTTCAGTTTGATATCAAGATCGAGCTGGAGTCAGGATTTGGTTAGCCTAGCTTAGCATAAAGACTGGCATCAGGGGGAAATAGCTAGCATGGTTGCCAGAACTATTTCTCGGTGGGAAGCCAGTGAGGGATTGTGGTATTGTTGCTGGGGGCTGGGATCTCGGGGGAGCAATCTGATTCTCAGTATACCCTCCAAAGTTATAAAAACACACCTACCAACACCTCTAATATGAAATATCTTAATTTAGTCCAAAGTGAGAATATTGATATTGGTTGATTTTAACGTTCAGCTGTTAACAGTGAAAAACACAATCAGAGCAACAAATTTAGCAAAAAAGATGTTTTTGGACCAGAAGAAGAAATATTCATGCTCTTATTGATTCTTAGTGATGATATTTTGTGGCTATGAGTTTGTGTGATGAAGCTTGAGTGTCACTGATATATTTGTATATACTGGGAATATAGTGCTTTATGATGTCTCAGCTGTTTGTAGATTATTATTATTATTATTATTATTATTATTGTTATTATTATTATTACAGTGGCTTCTATGGTAGCTGAAGAAACCTTCTGACTCTCTTGCTCTGTCTCTCAGTTCAAAAAAGCTTTATGGGCATGACTGTTAAAAACAAAATAAAATAAAAACAAAGTTGCCAAAGCAGTTTGATCTGTTTAAAAAATAAAAGCTGTAAAAAAAAAAACCTGGAGTTTGTTTCTTAATTCATATCGTTTTAAGTGCCTCACTGTGTGACAGCAGTCAGGTAAAGCGATGTGGTTGGTTGGATGTCAAAGTTTTTTTCAAAAGCCATTTTTAAGTTTTGGTTGCACATCGTTTGCAAATTAGAAAATGAAACTGATAAAGTGACAGTAAAGTGATGACTACCACTGGAGTTTTGATTGTAAGTTTTTAAATGTAAAGACTTCACATTTCAATTTGATTAAATGATTTTAATATTTATACTCCTACGATTTCATAACCTACTACAGAACTGAAATAAATGTCCTGTTATTCCACAGCTGGTCTGGTTTGTTTCAGTCAGTGTTACGTCCCGCCCTCTGATGTTTTTCAGTTTTTCATTAGTTCATTCACTGTTTCCTGTTTTATTTGTGTTACTCACCTGTCCTCTCGTTTCAGACACTTCGCTTCCTGCCCTTGTGTGATTACCTGCCCCGCCCTGATTAGTTCCACCTGTCCCTCATTAGTCTCCTCACTTGTGTATTTAGTCTGTGTGTTCCCCTCTCCCTGTGCCAGTCTGTCTTTGTACCTTGTGTCAAGTGGTCCAGTGTCTTTCCTAGTGTTTTTGATCTTATCTTAGTTTTCCTGACCTTGCCTTAGCTCTCTCCCTGCCGGACTTGTTTGCCTTACTACTGACTGCTTTTCTGTGTACCGACCTTTGCAAGTAAATACTGTTTTTGATTCTCAACCGCCTGTCTCTGAGTTGTGCTACTGAATCCTGTTACCTGTGGTTTTCACAGGTTGTCACAGTTGTTACAGTCATTGGGGGAAGAAGTCCAGTAAGTACATTCCACTTAATTAAAAGTACATAAGTATAAGCAACAAAATTTACTTAAAGCATCAAAAGTAAAAGTACTCAATAGGCTGAATGAACCTTGTCAGAGTTATGTTATTATATTATTGGATCATTATACTGATTAATCAACATGTAAGAGGTCCTTGAGGTTGAGTTGAGCTGAAGTTAACTGCGTTATATACTGTTGGGTAGTTTAATCTGTAACAGTCGGAGGCATCATGCCCATTCAAGCTGGGGGGGCACGTGCCTCACCAGAATTTTGATATCTGGATTTTCTATATTTTTTTATTATTTTATAACTATATTCTTTTTATGATATAATTTTTGCAGTTTCTTCAAGAAAAGTGGCAGCAGTGTAGAAGTTAGTGTGAATAAGTGTGTCATTTTCAATAACCATAACAGCACAAATAACTGACAAGGAAATAACTAAATAAATATACAGTATTTACCCTAATATAAAGTGGGAGATTACTGAGCTACAAAAACTGATTTAGTGAAGTTTTAAAATAATTACTTTGACTATATACAGTATGTCAAATTGCAGAAAATTGCATCATTATTTTCTTTTATTTTTTTTTTCTGGGGAAGGACCCCCATGCCCTCCCAGCTCTAATTGTTTTCCTCTAAACAATGGAAAAATATTGTCTTTAAAATCCTGAAAATAAATAGATTCATACATTTGGGCTCATCTATAATATTTTGAAAACACAAGGTATGTTAATAATTTTGTTTAAAAAAACACCGTTTTTGTGCTCTGATGGAAATGATGAGTTCCTCTGATGTTAGAATAAAATGACAAATTATTTAAATAATTTCATCACTGCCACTATCAGGAAGTGTCTACACAGTCGACACAGGATGGAGAAATAAAACATACCAATGCATTTCTCTAAACATGTGTTAGATCTTCTAAAAGTTTCCAGACCAAAATGGGCCATAGTTGAAGAATTACTCATATTTATTAGTGCAATGCCTGTTCTCACCTCCATGACTTGTTTACATCAGTTTATTTATTTTATCACTATTGTACACCTGCCTTCCACAGTATTATATTTATCATTTATATTATTCTATTGTGTTATATTCCCTTATTTTGAACTTTTGCACTATTTTATGTCTTGGATTCTTTTTTCACTTGTGATTTTCTTTTTATACATGTTTTTTGAGCATTTTTGGAGGAGCCTGAGAACAAAGAGTTTCATTGCCAACGACTGCTTCACTGTAACTGTTGTGCACATGACAATAAAAAGAACTCAAACTATTTATCAGTGTTGAAGACAGAGCAGGTCACCACTTTATCTGCGGGGCCACAAACATGATGAAGTCATGGAGAAGTGATGCTTGGTTAATCATGATTATATCGATGAAGAAGATATGGACGTCATTAATAACTTTTCATGATGACTTTAGTTGTTGCATTAATGAACACGTTGTTCTTGCAGTCATGCAGGAGATACTGTTGATTACATTCCTGATAGTTCATGAAGTCCTACATGAATGAAGTCACGATCATTCATGTCCCCTTACCATAAAGTGTTACCAATAATACNTTTCTGCTAATGATCAGATCTATTCTGGTACTACTGAGATAGTCAGTCATAACAAGGCCTTGAAGCTTTCTTCTCGCATACAAAGAAACCAAACAAAACATTTTACAACTAACAGAGAAAATACAACAAATTCTTGTGAAGCACTTAAAACAGCTCATTAAACTGCTTTTATTTCCTTTGAACATAGTAGATGATAGTGATTTATTACAGTGACCCTCATCATTTCATCTCTCTGTGTATTCAACCTCCAGCAAACATGGACGGTGACGTTGTGCTCCTGATCCAACGGCAGAAATCCTGACACAGAAAACTGAATATTTGGTCCACATCTGGAACACAGACCTGCACAGGTAAGTGTAAATGTCTCCTTCTAATGATGCTCAGGTCTGCTCAGGTGTTGATTGTTAAATGGTTGTGAGCAGATGTCGTCCTTTCCACGTCCAATAATGATCGCCTGGACCCGACTTCAAAAACCCTTAAAGTCCTTCTCCAAACAAGTATGTGTGTTTACTTTTTGATTTTGTCATAAAAATGTTCTCATGTTGTCTTTAATTGGTTGTGAGCAGACGTCCTAAAGTGACGTCTCTCCACGTAGAATAAACGTCTCATTTTTATTCATTTATTCATCGTCATGATCTCTGGAGGCTTCTGCTACACGTGTTCATATTTTTATTCACATTATTTGGTTTGTTATGAGGATATTTCGTAGCAAAATCTTTAATTACAAGTACTTCTGAAAAAAGCTAAAACCTTAATTACAAAAATGAATTGCTTTAGTCTAACATAAAATAAAATTCTTATAAAATAAGCAAAATTCTTGATTACAAAAATAAGCACAATAAGTTGAAGCTCTGCTGTTTTTGTATTGTTGTGATTTTAGCTCCTAAATACTTGCTCACAACAAAAAATGACCCGTCAACCACAAGAGTAAGTTAGACAGTATGAAGAGACTAACACGTTGTTGGTCTTTTCATGTTAAGAGTAATAAAAATGTATTATATAATGGAATATAATAATTCCTTATTGTTTAAAGGGAACATGAGTATAAAAATGTAAAATCCTTGACTGAGCTGACGGTGGGTTGTGTGTCAGCTGAGAAATCCATCTGGATGTTTGATGAGCTCCTTGGAGGTCCTACTCTGCTCCCTGAGCTCCTTCCTCTTCAGTCNTCATCTCTCTGTGTATTGAACCTCCAGCAAACATGGACGGTGACGTTGTGCTCCTGATCCAACAGCAGAAATCCTGACACAGAAAACTGAATATTTGGCCCACATCTGGAACACAGACCCGCACAGGTAAGTATAAATGTCTCCTTCTAATGACGCTCAGGTCTGCTCAGGTGCTGGTTGTTAGATGGTTGTGAGCAGACGGTCACATGGCGTCGTCCTTTCCACGTCTAATAATGATCCACCTGGACCTGACTTCAAAAACCCTTAAAGTCCTTCTCCAGATGTCTCTGTGCAGTACAAGTATGTGTGTTCACGTTTTGATTATCATTCATCATAAAAATGTTCTCATGTTGCCTTTAACTGGTTGTGAGCAGACGTCCTAAAGTGACGTCTCTCCACATAGAATAAACGTCTCTTTTTTATTCATTTATTCATCTTCATGATCTCTGAAGGCTCCTGCTACACGTGTTCATATTTTTATTCACATTATTTGGTCTGTTCTGAGGATATTTCATAGCAAAATCCTTAATTACAAAAACATGCAAAATACTTCTGAAAAAAGCTAAAACCTTAATTACAAAAATAAGTAAATTCCTTTAGTCCAACATAAAGCAAAATTCTTATGAAATAAGCAAAATTCTTGATTACAAAAATAAGCACAATAAATTGGAACTCTGTTGTTTTTGTACTGTTGTGATTTTAGCTCCCAAATTCTTGTTCACAACAAAAAATGACCCGTCAACCACGAGGGAGCGCTGACATGAAGTCATAAAGTTCATATCTCACTAACAAGATGTAACTGGTGTGAAAACAGCCTCTGATTTTAATATTGTTCTTTGTTTATTAGCTACATGACTTTGATAATTCATTGTGTTTTTTGTGTTTTTCTCCGAGAGAGTTTAACCAACCCTGGATGTGCTCCAGATCTACAAATCCAACAGAAGCAGCTCTGTAACTTCTTACAGCTCTGTTTTTTCTTTTATCTCAGGATTAAATGTTCAAATGTCACCAAATGTGATTTGCACATCGAGTGCTGTGATACCAAATTTAGAGGATATATGACAATGTTTCACTTTTATTTGAACTGAATATAAAACACTACTCGGCCAACATTGTTGCAAAATGACAAACGCTCCTGACTTCCCGATTGGTCGGTGTGTCTTTGGTTGTGAATTGTGCCGGCTGCTTGGATCCCGGTTTACCTGCTTTCAGGTCTAGTTTTCAAATGAAACGATATGTTTCTGAGGTGTTTTTAAAGATTTACGTCTTCAGTAGGAACCAATGGGCTTGGAGCTGACAGCCACAGACAGGAAGCCAGACAGCATGAAGAGACTAACACGTTGTTGGTCTTTTCATGTTGAGAGTAATAAAATATAGTATATAATGTAATATAATAATTCCTTATTGTTTAAAGGGAACATGAGTATAAAAATGTAAAATCCTTGACTGAGCTGACGGTGGGTTGTGTGTCAGCTGAGAAAT
>NTHP01000791.1:334387-356943 GCA_003416845.1 Oplegnathus fasciatus
GACGGTGGGTTGTGTGTCAGCTGAGAAATCCATCTGGATGTTTGATGAGCTCCTTGGAGGTCCTACTCTGCTCCCTGAGCTCCTTCCTCTTCAGTCGGCCCCCCTTCAGCTGCAGGAACACCCAGGTTATAATAATCCAGCTCAATGATCTCCTGTCTGTCCGGCTTCTGCCCCCTGCTGGCCTGGAGAGACATGACAGCACACAGATGTGACTTCCTGCATCAGTCCTCTCTGCAGCTCAATAAACACAGACTGAGTGCTTCATTTCAGGCCTCTAAATAACAGACAGGTGTCAGTACCTTAGAGTAGAAACAAAGGGCAGCGTTCACCAACAGCAGAGTCAGCGACAGGACGACCACTTTGATGATAAGAACTGTTGGATCTGATCAAACACATGGACAGTCATCACATCACACAACATCATGAGTCCAACAGCTCCCATCAAACACAAATTGTAGTGACCCCAAATCTCCTCAGATCACTTCAATAAGGAGCTGTTTGATTCTTAAACTTCACTTATTACACTTAATGTTGACTTCATATCTTCATTGTGTTTGTTCATATAGTTATTGTCCTGCTGGTCCATCTGCCTACTCTGTAAAGACGACTTCTATTTCCTGTCCGTTCTGAAGAGGGATCTGTCCTCTGGTGATCCTCCTGATGTTTCTCCTCTCTGTGGAGTTTATNGTTCAAACGTTGGTGTTCATATCAGAACTCAGAAGTAAAGTAGAACTGACTGGAGAATAAACCAGAATGATGTGGAAATCATTTTTTCTCCCAAAACTAACCTGTTACTCACTCTTGACATCAGCCAAGTGAAGAAGTGAACTGCATGTGTTATGACCACACATCTGTCTGCATTCTCCTTCAAACCGTAGAAAGGTCATGACATGTCCTGACCCTGTTTTTGTGCCCAGTGTTAGTGAGTCTTCTTACAGGTGGCCTCCTGCTTGAGCTGCTGGGTTTTCACCCTCCACCTTCCACCACGGACAGTTATCGGTGGCTAAATTTGCTCTGTCCTGTGAAAGCCTGATTAATCTGTACAGACAGAACTGAGAGGTTCAGGAACACCAACCAGCTCTTTGTGTCTTCTGCTTCTTCTCATAGAGTCGAGCCCCTACCTGGCCAGCATCTACCCTCTGGGTGGTGGAGGTTCTGGTGCTGGATTGTAGAAGCTGTAGGTTACAGCCTTCTGAAGGCCTGTGAGCTCATTCCATGAGACATGTGACTGCTTCATGGGCCTAATCAGGAGCATTTCTGTGGATGATATTTGTGCTGCTGCGAGTTGGGCAATCCCACACACATTTATTTGGTTTTATCGTTTGGACGTGACAGCACCTTCATTGGTACATTTCACTCCTTCAGGGTGGGTTCTTTATAGGCATGTATTAACCCATGGGGAGGGTTTGGGGTGTTGGTCCTCCTGATCTTTGGGAGTGGACCATGTCTCCCATTGTGAGATAGTGATCGAGACTCGAAAGAGAATGTTTCCAGGATAACTGAGCACTGAGTGAGGTATCTGAGCACACCACCCTTCTTGTGTCTGTTAGGTGGAGGAACTAGGCTTTAAAAGGATGAGTGAGGGACTAAGGGGTGTTATGACAGATGGTGGCAGTGGGGCTTTTGTGATTGGTCACGTCAGAAGGTGCTTCTCATCGTGAAATACCTCACTCAGTTCTCAGAGAACCAGAGTTATCCTGGTAACCAAACATGCTCTGTCCTACAGTTTATTGTTGGCTGTTGCCATTTATACACTCTGGGGCGAATTCACAAAAGGATTGTGCGCCTTTTGCAGACGCTAAACTTGTTCAAATAAGACAAAAAGATACCATGTAATTCTCAAAGCACCCGCAAAGGCTGAAATGCACCGCTAACTGCGCTGCCGAGCAAAAAAGCGTCTCAGTGCTACAGTGCTTTTTGCACATATTTAAATTAGTTAATATGCAAACATTTGGCACAAAATTGTCCCTTTTCTATGCAAATGACCCTCATTGCAAAAAGAGTCAAATTCATAACACCAGCCACACGCAGTTAGAGGGAAAATATTTGCTCTTCAGAGAGTTGGTGGTAACTGATGCACAGTTATAAGGGGTGTGACGCCCAGACTTTCCAGTGATCACGGCAGCAGTGATTGTAGCCAGACGAAGGTATCATCATGCCAGGCGTGCCTGTAAATACAATGTTACATTATTATTATTATTATTATTAGGCCTATCACTGTCACAGCATCTGAAGGTAGGGATGCCGGTGGTCTGTGGTGGTTTTCAAAATGCACTCCAAAAGCAACTTGTTGAAACTTTGAATCATTTATTGTACAAAAAAGGGGTTACAAACGTTGACAAAAATGGTTCCATAATTTCTATTAAACTCAAAAGATATCGAAAAAATTAACTAAAAGTTATAGGGAATGGTGATGAAGTGGTCAAAATTGGCACTGAATCACAGCCTCAATCCGTCCGACACCGCTAGATGGACTCACCAGCAGCTGTGAGTAGGCTATACAGTAGTCAATAATTGCCACATGGATAATTGCAACCAGACGCAAAACAAGAGCAAACTGCACTCAGCTCCAAACTTGATGGCTGTGTTTGCTTTGTCATATCATTAGCGAAATATCTTTTGTGAATAGGACGTTGAGACGAGGCAGATAGCGGGCGCAAATGAGGAGCACTTTATCGCACATATCTGCGGCCGCAGTCCATTCTTTGTGAATTCGCCCCTCTGTATAAGTTTAGTTACTATATGACATGAGTAACACAATGACAGGGGTCACAATGTCTTTCAGAAAACGAAACATGCATGGATGCTGTTGTCAGCTGATCATTTTCAGTCAGTTTGGACNGTAGCTTCCTTGGTGGGCGGGCTCTGCAGCAGGAAACAGGAAGTGGGCAGAGTGATTGACAGCGGGCTGGGTGTAGTCGTGTGCTGTGTTGGAGGAGGTGAAGGTGAGCTGGAAGGAGCCTCCTGGGTACTGTGGCTGGATGGAGCAGCTGATGGTGAAGGTGGAGCCCCTGAACACCTGGAACCCCTGGTGCTGGGCCTCGGAGACCCTGTCCACGGAGGAGGACACAGAGATGTTGGGCTGAACCAGCAGGTCTGTAAACACAGAGAGATGATGAAAGGTCACATTCCAAAAGAGTCTAACTGCAGCACCTCAGACCTCCCTCCTCAGGCCCTCTCATGCAGGTATTATTGCCCCCTGCTGGTCAGAGGATGTATTGTATTTTCTTTCCGTCAATTGCCAGGTTGTAGTTCACAAAATATAATTATATGAAAACTATATATTAGAAATTAGTAAGTATGTAGTCATTTGGGGCTTTGCTGCTTCGCTTTGGTGTCCCCCCACAAGCTTGAAGCACGGCCAAGAAAGCTGTGGCAACTGCCGGCAGTGCAGTAGTGCCCTTTCCTTACTAAAGTGGGAGCAAACTTTTAAATTAGGCCTCATAGATCTAATATGAGTGAAGATTCAGCAACTGGGTTGCTTATTTCTCTTGTTCAGAAACAGATTTTGGTGGACTGCTGAGGTGAAATAAGTGAAAGTTTATGTAGCCTATTTCATACAACGGAACCCTACTACTCATGTTCAAACCATCGGCTCTCAGGACTGGGGCATCAAGAGGGAGGTCCTGCTCAACCCCCATTGGCTCACAAAACTGGGGCATCAAGAGGGAGGTCCTGCTCAACCCCCATTGGCTCACAAAACTGGGGCACCAAGAGGGAGGACTGCAGTTGGACTCTCTCACATTCAGACTCCATTTAACAAAATGGCCCCTGAAAAAAGACGTGATGTCACAGGTCTGACATGGATAACAAACATGGAGGATGTCAGACTGTAAAGAGAGGGACTCGATCCACCTTGTGGGGCCTCCACAAACACACACACACACACAGACAGACTGACAGGCTCCTCTAGGTGTGTCCTGTCAGGTGAAGTTCAGCAGTCTATGGAGGGTTTGAAGCTTCCAGAAACAAACCCACTTCTCTACACTTTAGGATGTCATTGTCCTGGATAACTTTACAGTTCAGTCCAATGGAGACCTCTGACAGAGGAAGGAACACACTGGAAACATTACTGTCAGAGATGATGTCAGAGATGATGTCACTGACAGGCTTACCTGAGCAGGTGAGATCCAGGATGAAGGAAGAGTCACTTGATGTTACACACTCCCTCAGAGCAGATCCAGACTGAACACAGTCAGACCTGATCCACCACACAGATCTGTCTGAGGACTCCTTTCTCCGTCCTACAGAAACCGCAGAGCCACAGTCCAGCTCTCTACAGTAAACAGCTGCTTCCTGCAGGGTCCAGTCAGAGTAAATCACTGGTCTCCACTCTCCTCGCTTCACCTCCAGTGTTCCTGCACAGCGACTGTCTCCTCCCACCAACCTGACAGGCTCTGAACAGAAACAAGAGAGTCATCAGTAAAAGAATCNCAAGCTCCCTACAGACCACCTCTGCATCCTGCTGGTCAAAGTCAGTTTCACACACTGAGGACCACCACTGGTTAGACTGGTTAGACTTCACCTCCAGTCTGCCTGAACACAGACTCGTCCCATCCACCAGCCTGACAGAGTCTGAAGAGATAATAGAAGATAAAATAGAGATAAAAGACAGCAGACACGAAATAAAAAGATGTCCTGAAACAACAATTCAGTGATTCAAACTGGACTCAGCACAATTCCAACATAAGTTCATCATTAACAACAAAAAACGTCTTTATAACACCACAGACTGCAGCAATTGACCTTCACATTTACATTTAATACACTCTAACAAGTGTTATCCAAGTTTGAACACTTTCAACATGTTTTCAGACNTCAGACAATAACACAACATCATCATCTGCAGATTTCTCTGTTCTGTTCCTTCTGCTCAGGTTCTCCACAATCTTTGCTCTCCACACAAACAAGTTCAAAAGTTTTCTTTCTTTCTTATTTTTCTCAGAAGATCTGTAACCCCGAAAAAAAATCTGTTTAGAAAATGCTCCTAAAGATCTAAAAGGGATAGGGGGCTGGAGTCGCTCCTTGTAAGGAGCGTCCCAGGGTGAAGGACCCCATGTGGGTGTGGAGATACTAACGAACCCCCGGCTGAGCTGAGCTGAGCTGCTCAAAGTTGTGTCCGGTAGGTCATTGGTGCCTGTTATGGTGGCAACCAAAGAACCAGCTGGTGGAAACCAGTAGCTAATTCAGCCGTCAAGCTGAAGAAGGAGTCCTTTCAGGCTGGTTGGTGGTCGGCCCAGGGGACTCCTGAAGCAGCACACATGTATGTTTCATATATACAGATATATATCTTGTTGCATTCAGCACCTGATTTACTGAGGCAGCAGCTCATCCGAGTCCATCGTGGCTGCTGGTGACAGTCGGTGTGTGTGTGTGTGTGTGTCAACCTGAGTACATTACTGTCATAAATGATCTCATAGATGATGTCACT
This sequence comes from Oplegnathus fasciatus, assembly GCA_003416845.1. Taxonomy (NCBI): domain Eukaryota; kingdom Metazoa; phylum Chordata; class Actinopteri; order Centrarchiformes; family Oplegnathidae; genus Oplegnathus; species Oplegnathus fasciatus. Next base: position 339,819 of record NTHP01000791.1, read on the forward strand.
GATGGGCTTACCTGAGCAGGTAAGATCCAGGATAAAGGGAGAGTCACTTGATGTTACACACACATCAGATCCAGACTGAACACAGTCAGAGCTGATCTCCCACACAGATCTGTCTGAGGACTCCTCTCTCCGTCCTACAGAAACAGCAGATCCACAGTCCAGCTCTCTACAGGCAACAGCTGCTGTCTCCAGTGTCCAGTCAGAGCCACCCACTGGTCTCCACTCTCCCTGATGTTTCAGCTCCAGTGTTCCTGCACAGCGACTGTCTCCTCCCACCAACCTGACAGGCTCTGAACAGAAACAAGAGAGTCATCAGTAAAAGAANNTGAGCTTCTACAGTCCAGGAGAGCAGACTCATGGCCTCCACACTGGAACTCTTTGGTCCACATCGCAGCCTCCACTTCTCCATACAGCCCCCCCTGGAGGACTGAAGGAACCCCACAGCCAAGCTCCTTGCAGACCACCTCTGCATCCTGCTGGTCAAAGTCAGCGTCACACACCAAGGACCACCACTGGTTAGCCTTCACCTCCAGTCTGCCTGAGCACAGACTCGTCCCATCCACCAGCCTGACAGAGTCTGAACAGAAACAAGAGAGTCATCAGTAAAAGAAGTGAATTTAATTAAGAAAAGATTAAACTAAAACTTGATTCTTTATTTACCTGTTGAGGTGTGTTTCCCTTCAGTCTGGAGTCCTGAGGAGAAAATCAGAAAATAAACATAAGTATAAAGCAGTATTTTGATTGGAGCACAGCCGTGGACAGAACACACACTCTCAGGTTGTTTTGTAAAGAATTTTCTAGCAGCTCAGAAACGTCTCAGTGAACCGACTCTGGAGTCATTTCACCAGTTTACTACAGGTGAGATGAACATGTGAACACACAGAACTAGGGATGTTAATGATTAATCATTAATCGATTCATGGCTGTTAAAAATGTAACCAATTAAAAATGTATTAACCGATAGTCAGTAGGATTTATGTTTATTGTGGAGAGGTTCAGAGTATTTTTTTATTTTCCTTTTATACAGCACTATATATTTATTTAAAAAATGGATTTGGTCTGTTCTGCCTTGTTAGTCTAGAAATGGCAGTAATTGTGGCCCATTTGACATTGTTTTGTTTGGCTGAGCCATTTGTTGAATAAGGACAGGCGGACAAAAGCAGCTGTTTCGAGCGAGAGCCTTATTGTTTTATTATTCTGTTCTTTTAAATTGTTTGTGCTTCATGAATTAGTGTTTCACATAACTAATGCGCCGCTAGAATTGTTTAAAAAAACTGAGAAAAAGACATGCATTTTGTATCTTAGTAATTATTAACGATTAATCGATTGTTAACGGGTTCAACTATCGATTAAGGAAAATGCACGAAATTTGCAACCCTACACAGAACACAAGTCAGCAGACTGCTTCATATAGAGTTAAAGGAATACTTCAACATTTTAAGAAATATGCTTATTCAACTCCGGTTTATTCATAGTGCAACATCACAAAGAGACTCTGCACTCTTTACAGATTTAAACAGTCACAATTATCACAGTTAAAATGTTTATACAGCAACAATATAAGAATTAAGGGAACTAGTTGTCAAGTAGAAATCAGTTAAATGTTTAATCAGCCAGTGAAACTAGGAGGGAAAAAAAGATCAGTTTTAAGACTAGTTCCTGTCACCTGACTCCCACACCCACCTGTTCACCTGCTCCTCATTCTCAAACTCTTAGTTTGGTTTCATTTGATACACTTATAATTTGTGTATTTTGAATCTCTGAGTAGCAGCCAGTGTTCCCAACTACCAACTAGTTTTACAAGGAGGTGACAACACAGGGAGAACGAGGTTGGCTGGTAGAGAACAGAGTTGCAGCAGACTTGGGGACAAAGAAGGTGGTCCTAGCTGACCGCTGGTGAACTTTACTTTGTATTTTATTACAGTTTGACAAAGTTTTAAATAGGTCTAATACGAATGGTTTATTAAGTTCATAACTTGGAAGAGAACTATGGATACTTTTAAAGAACACATTTACTACACATATTTATTTTTATTTAACACACCCCTGCCAGCGTACACTCAGTTTTCTACAGATATCTGCAGCTGATGTGGTGAGGAGGACATGAAATATCAGGTGAGACGTCACCTTTTAGTAAAACATTGTTTAAGTTGTTGGCCAGTTTCACTGATTGTGTTTTGATTCTTTGAGTCTGCACATCGATCTGATCCAGTTCTACTCTGCAATAATCCAGTCTGTTCTCTGCACATCCATCACTGTCTGGTTTGATTCGGCCACCAAACAGGACAGGAACAGACTACAACTTCAACTGCAGAGAAAACCACTGGTGTTGACCTGCCCTCCATTCAGGACTTCTACATGTCCAGAGTCAGGAAACATCACTGCAGATCCATCACACCCTGGACACAACCTTTTCCACCTTCTCCCCTCTGTTAGGAGCTACAGAGCTCTGTATGCCAAAACAACCAGGCACAAGAACAGTTTATCTTTGCTGACTGACTTCCTGTTACTGACTTCTGCTCTGAAAATTGACCAAATAAACGTCTTTTTTAACTTCATCTAATCTGAGTCCTGCTTTGTTTCATATCTGCGTTCAGAGACTCACTGACTGATCAACAAGGCAGCTCTTATTAGGAGAAGTCTGGGGAATATCATCATTAAATTGGATCAAAGAGGTCAGATAATGAGTGTGTGCACGTCTTCTGGAGTCTTCAGTCATTGTGGGCATGTGATAAAGCAGCTGACAGGAGGAAAGATTTAAACGTTTTATCTGTTCAGCCATGTGATTTAAGAACACTAATAAAGAGGTTATATGCAGCACGTTCTATTAGTATTTTAGTTTACTCCTGTTGCTCTCACCATCCAGTTTATTCAAGCAGCCGTCACACAGAAATCAGGCTGCAACACAATGAGAATCAGAATCAGGTTTTTTCAGAATATTCTGTCCTGTCAATGGCCAATGGCACTTTTCAGCCACAGGGTGGCAGCGTTGCCTCAACACTCCACACAACACAAGGAAAATTAGGTTTTACAAATGTTCTATATGTTGTCTCTACTTCTGGTTTTATTCATATGTACGACATGTGAACTGCATAATCTGCTTTTCTACAGGCTTCTCTTGGCAGTCCTGCATTTCAACCATAATGGTAGCTGAGAGGCCAAGGTGCCTGGGTAGTCCGTCCTATCAAGGAAAAGCCATCGTACGGTTATCAGTTTCAGTCAGTCCCTAAATATTATTTATTAAATGAGTCGACTATAATATCACTGAATGTGATCTTAACATTTTTTTCCTTCCCAGCATCTGCATCAGACCTCATGGAATCTCTGACAGAGGGCTACTCCAGGTCACCAAAGACTCTACGAGAGGGTGGTGCTGTCTTGTCCTCCACTGCACCTGCCCCCCTTTCCAGATCCTGCCAGAAGATCACCAAGGATGAGGCAGTTGGCCAGGATCTTGCACGGCATCCACGATTTAAAACAGGACATTAGTGTGAAACCAGCACAGATGTTTTGGTTCCCAGTTTTCAGGTTGAGATTATTGTTTGTTGTATTGTTTATTGTTGTTTTGATTTTTAAAAGTTTTCTCAACATTGCAAGATAGCACATATTGAACATTTTCACTCTTTGCTTATTAAAACATTTTCTATTGATAAAATAGCTAACTGAGGATTTCTCAGCTTTAGTTGGAAGTGTTCACTCTGAGTTCTTTCTTGCTCTTTCAAAATGAATAGGCGGGAATGTTAGTTAAGTAGCTACGTACACTATGAGTACAGGTGTCGCCCTCTAAAGCTCCCGCTAGTATTACGGGTGAATAGTGCCAATTCAGTCAGGACCACTTTAGTCAAAGAACTTTATTTTCATTTGCAGTAGGTTATAATTGGTGGCATGGCTCTGTTCTGGGACCTCCTTGCCCTTCCATGTGCCTACATGGAAAGCCTAAGGCGGGGAGAGCAGCAGCAAAAGACCCCCAAAATGACCATACCACGCAAACCTCCCTGGCCTTCCATGCGCTTACATGGAAGTGCTAGCGGGAGGAGCTAGCTAAGCACAAGTAAGATAGCCAATTAGACTAAAATGACATGCGGTGAGGCCAACTTGCTAGTTTGAGATAACATAGATAGTGAGTTAATAAAGAGAGCTTGGGTAGTTGCCATGACATTTATTGTATGAGCCAGCATATCACAAGGCACTCATACCTTTTTGAGCATCGAGGATGGCTTGAGCCTCGGGCCAGAGGTAACGTTCGTAGGCAGATGATGACCATCGGCCCATAGCCTTGAGCGCTGAGACAGGAGCTATGGATGCTGCAGTTGTTGCCGCTCCTATGCGGAGAGAATGAGCAGTGTAGCGCTCAGGCAGGATTGGCAGAGGAGGCAAAGACGAGAGGCAAACCAAGCTCGGAACATGGGTTTTCCCTCCTCCATGTCAAAGAGAGGCTCTTGTTGGCTGGATTCTGTGAGTGTAGTGAACTCGCCACTTCTCAGAAACCCATAAAAAGCTGTGAGGAAAACTGTTTCTAATAGTTAATCTGTGTGAGGACCAAAGCACCCATCTCTTAAATATGTGATTAATTTTTGCACAAGAGGGTGAGTGAAAGGGAGACGCATATCATTGCCTTGTGGTTTCTCTCTCTTAAGGCCATTTAGCAGGAGATGAATAGATGGGTTTTCGAGCAGGCTGTTGGTGGATGATCCAAACAGCGCAGATAGAATTGTATACCTGTGAGTCTTTTTATAGAAGATGGCTGCATTTTGCGGGGTTCAAAACAGTGAACTATAAAGGCACATATGACAGAAATGTTGACAGGCAAAATAGCAACAGAGAAGGTAGCACAAAAGGAGGTGAAGTAAGACCATGCGGAATCATAGGTTTTTAATGTGGATTTAGCTAAGCCGGATCACATATAGCAAGCAGCAGACAGCATATAGGTTTGTAGGGTCGTGTTTAATCTAAGAAGATTGGATGAATGGGGGGCAGGTCAGGCTGGATGGCGCTGCCTCTGGGCATAGTTGCCGAAATTTCTGAAACACATATGACCACGTAAGGCGCCTTACAAATCTATTAATAGATGGAACTGAGGAGCGCCCTTTGTTAATGATATTGACAGTTGTCTCATTGTCCCAAAAAATCAGGATCACGACCTCTTAACATCGTATTACGTGGTGGCGGCATGTAATGTGTTAAAATTACGTGACACCACCACGTAATGAGGTTGTGCTCATTTCACATATTTCCAATACAAAGGGCACGTGGGAGAACAAGAAAGCCTTTCTATCACGTGGTTAACATCGTGAAATGGTCACAGTTTGCTTAAATTTAGGCACCAAAACTACTTGGTTAGGTTTAGGAAAAGATTCACATGGGAAGAATATTTGACTTTGTTTCACACAGGACACAAACTCCGGTCTCCGGCATTCAAGTCCTGTGTTTGAAATTCTATAGCCTTAAGTGGGCCTGACATTTTCTCTTCAGATAGAGGAATACCCAATTTTGCAAAGGTATGTTTGAGAGTAGAAATACATCGATCTGGATTTGAATTTGGATAGTCCACTAGCAGAAAATCGTCAAAGAGATGAAGCACAAAAGGCAGTTTACAGTTATTTAGAAGAATCCAGCAAAGTGCCTCTAACAAGGTATCAAATATTTTTGGGCTGCTGCAACAACCAAAGGTGAGCCTAAGTGAGATGTACGTTTTATCTCTCCATTTAACACATTTGCACCTTGCACACATTTTCATTGAAATTATAACAGACAGGGGTCATGAGCGGCGTCACCTTAGTCTCTCTGGGTTGGGGGCTTGGGAAAGGCTTGGCTGGTTGACCTATAGCCACAGACGTTGGGCACAGATTGGGGGAGTGAGGGAGAGAGTTTGATGTCCCGTGAAATACCTGCTTATGAGAGCCAGGTCGACTCCTGACCAGTCCAGTCTCTGGTTGAACCTCTGAATGTACATGGCAGCTTTTTGCAGAAAATGACTTATGGTACACATAGAATAGTGTTCCTCCATAGGTCATGGCCAGATCAGAAAAGACAGGTGTCCAACTTGGCTCTACAGGATGGATAAACTTCACATATGACACCTCTGAATACACCGAAAGCCACATTAAATTGAGCCAGAGTTAAGATTTTAGAAAGACGGGGGTCGAGACATCTCCACAATCCACAGTACGCCTGTCACTTAGCTCTGAGCACAGTAAGATCTTAACTAGATTAATGTCATTACATGCTAGGATTTGGCTTCTTAGATGATGAGAAATTGCAGCAGCAGGAGGGAAGAATGGAACCCCAATGTAGACTGGGACTGCATTTCCCAGTGTTCTCCGCGGGAATGTGATCCCACCAATGGTCGCCGAAGTGACATGATCGTGCAGCGTTGCAGGTGCAGGCCCCGTGGCTGAGGCATGAGAGGAATACGGGCCAGCTATGTTTGGAAAAAATGCACTTGCTGGGGGTACCAAACTGGACTCCAGGGCTTGAGTCCTGGAGTTCATATTGGCAAGAGATGTCTGGATGCTGGACAAGGCTGACAAGATGGGGTTATCCTTCAGGTCCGTGGAGCTGGGTTGCTGGGGCTGGGACTCGTGCTCTTTTGGATGGCGGAGCAGCGGCCGGAGCTGGTATTGCAGTCGAGTTGCAGGAGCAGTGCTTCCTTTTCTCGGCGGCTTTCCTGGAGACAGAAGAGTAGAAAAGGTCTGCAGATGGGGGTTCGATACGGATGTTTTCCATGAACAATGCAAAAAGCTCTTTGTGAGAAGCTCCAACTGGAGCCATAATGTTGTTTTTAAATAAGGCTTCCAGGAGCTTGGGCACTGGCCATTCATTAATGCTGGGAGTATTTGAATTTTTACTTGCCAGACGAGAACTCTGGTGAATGGAAACGGTGCTCTCTTCGCGAATGGCTCTGTCCCTCTGCTTTGGATTGCTGATGCTGTGAATCCATGATGCAATCGATCTGCCATGGATCCTCATCGTGGTCGGGGATCGACATGATGAGCACCAAGGTAAGTTGAAACGCGTACACTGACAGCCTGGTCATTCTCATGTGAGGGAGTTTGCAAAGCGGCTTGCAGAGGAAGCAGCAAGGGTAGGCAGGCTGGAGCAGCTTAAATAAGGCGCCCTGTTTGACATTTGCCAATTGGATGAATAGAGGGGGATCAGCCGAGCAGTCAGCTGATGTGGGCTGGCTTTGAGATCAGCTGCTGTCAGCTGATGTAGCTGGGATTGTGAGCTGAGCTTGACGTCTTCCGGTGGCAGCATGACACCTCGTATTTCTCACGTTGAGAATCCCAAGAGAAGTGAAATATAATAATGTTTTTATATTATTTATATAGAAATAAAATATATATTTTCTCCTGTGATGTAGTCTAGCGGCTTTGTGAGGGAGGTGAGTCTCTCCAGGTGTGAGAGAGAAGTACCTGCACGGTGCCACAGCCACAGAAAAGTACATGGTATTAATGATAGTTAAGTAACTTTAGTCAGCCATAAAGTGTCTGGATAAGCTCAGGCTGCAGCATCATTGTTACTGAAAGGCCGTGTGTTGTGTTCGCTGCCACAGAAGAGAAATAAAAAGTCTCTGTTCTACAGCATGTAGTCACCAGCGACGAGCCAGGCTGAAGTCAATTAAAATAAAACCAGAGGTCTCCTAACTCCGGTTCGGAGCCGCAGATCTGGAAAGGTAAGATATGCAATCACGTTAATCACGGAGTCGGTCTCCGGTAACGTTAACGTTAGAGTAAGCAACAACAACCGTGTATGTATTGATGAAGTGGATCAGATGATTGATTGCAGAATGTTTGGTTCTTTTTTGTGATTTTATTTTCGCTGTGGTGGCAAAACTTTACCAGAGAGAGGCGGAGATGATGGTTACAGATGGTAACAGTCCAGCAGAGAGCAGAGTAGGAGAGAAACAAGAAATCAGCTGTGCAGAGAGTGAGGGACAGTGCAAAGAATAGTTTGTATTAATATAGGACATGTTTGTTATTAGTCTTGCTGCTGCTGCATGCAGGCCTAACCATTAATGCAGGATCTGTTTGATATATATCTGATCTTAACTGCATCAAATGTTGTTTTATGTTTTTTTGATTCATTTTATTAATTGTCATCCAAATAAGGCGTTCAAAACCTTTGTAAAGTGCTCCTCCTTCTGGAAACGGTCTTCTGATAGCAGACAGAACACATGAGGGTCTCACAACTCATGTGCCTACCCAGAATGCAACAGGCCCACCGGACAACCTGCCTGTAAGCTGCGTAGCAGTATTGCCTGGTGACACAATATCTACAGTTAAACGTTGTCTATTGATTATTAACATCATCAAAAAGTGTTAAATAGGCAGTGATGATGTAAATATGGGCAACTTGTAATAAAGCTACAGAAAATGACTCAGTCAGTTTTAATATTGTCTCCAATTTACTATTTATCTGCATATAAATACTTCTTAGCGTACTATTTGCCAGTTCAAATTGGTAAAGTCAACTTTACATATAAAAGATCAAGTATATGATTTTAAAACGGTGACTTCTGGGTTTAGAAACCTGCTGAACACTCAGCATCAGGATGTACTTTATCACCTTGGTCCGCTGTGGTTTTATTCTAATTATACAGAAAATCAGATAATTGAAGGAACTCAACAGAGTAATAGATTATTTCTCTCTCTCTCCTCCCTCTCAGTCGGCCTCTCTCACTCTCACCCCTGCAGTACAGCACTGTAAACCGTAGTATGGGATTATATTCAGCAGATACGACTGATGCAAGCTGATAGTTGCACATTAGTTTGTGCTGTGGGTAAGTCTCAATACTCCTGCCAGTATTAGACAACCAACACTAGTTCTGTTGTACCCTGATATGTGATAGCAAACTTTACAATGTTGTGATGTGGACACAGCATTAGCTATCGTTAGCTATCGTTAGCCGATCACTCAGCACACTGGAAAATGTAACCTGCACGTTGCTCTTTAAGTTTAAAGAATATTTGCAATGTGCAAGATACAGTCCATAAGATGTGCATTAATGTAACGCAGTGAGTCAGGAGAGTAGACTGTACTGTAATGTAACTTGTAAAGGGGGGCTGTTATAGAGTCAGTGGGGGTCCCAGGCCTTGTTGATGAGGCCAGCTGCAGTAGGGAACAAACGGTTAGCGTGAGGTTTTGGTCCTGATGGACCGCAACAGTTTGTGTCCTGCAGGCTTCAGGGTCCTGGAGAGATGGAAGATTGCAGCCTTCTCAGCAGAGCGAATAATACGCTGCAGCCTTCCCTTGTCCTTGGCAGTGGCAGCAGCGTACCAGATGGTGATGGAGGAAGAGAGGATGGACGGTGGTGTAGAAGTGCAACATCATTGTCTTTGGCAGGTTGAATTTCTTCATCTGCCGCAGGATGTACATCCTCTGCTGTGCTTTTTTGGTGAGGGAGCTGATGTTCAGCTCCCATTTGAGGTCCTGGGTGATGATGGTCCCCAGGAAGTGGAAGGACTCCACAGTGTCAACTGGGGAGTCATGCAGGGTCATGGGGGCAGGTGGGGCTGGGTTCTTCCTGAAATCCACAATCATCTTCACTGTCTTTAGAGCGTTGAGCTCCAATTTGTTCTGACTGCACCAGGTCACAAGATGGTCAATCTCCCACCTGTAGGCGGACGTATTCCCACCAGAGATGAGTCAGAGCTTGTCCTGTAGCAGAGCCGCGATGATGGTATTAAAAGCAGAGCTGAAGTCCACAAAAAGGATTCTGGCATAGGTTCCTGAGACGCCCAGGTTCTTGACCTTCACAATTATCTTACTGTAACACATTATAATATATTTACTAATTCAATAATTAATGCAATAATTAGGGTCAGATTCTGTTTCTGATTGTTAACTTTCTGAACTCAAATGTGTCATGAAAACCACCACAAGGAGACACAAAACCACTACAAGGAGACACAAAACCACTACAGGGTGACACAAAACCACTACAAGGTGACGCAAAACCACCACAAGCAGACGCAAAACCACCACAAAGAGACACAAACCACCACAAGGAGACACAAAACCACTACAAGGTGACGCAAAACCACCACAAAAACACGCAAAACCACCACAAGGAGACACAAAACCACCACAAGGAGACACAAAACAACCACAAGGAGACACAAAACTACTACAAGGAGACACAAAACCACTACGAGGTGACGCAAAACCACCGCAAGCAAACGCAAAACCACCACAAAGAGACCCAAACCACCACAAGGAGACACAAAACCTCTACAAGGTGACGCAGAACCACCACAAAGAGACGCAAAACAACCACGAAGACACGCAAAACCACCACGAAGAGACCCAAACCACCACAAGGAGACACAAAACCACTACAAGGTGACGCAAAACCACCACAAAAAGATGCAAAACCACCACAAGGAGACACAAAACCACTACAAGGTGACACAAAACCACTGCAAAGACACGCAAAAACAACACAAGGAGATGCAAAACCACCACAAAAAGACGCAAAGACACACAAAAGCAATACAAGGAGATGCAAAACCACCACAAAGAGACGCAAAACCACTACAAAGACATGCAAAACCATCATAAAGACACACAAAAACAACACAAGGAGATGCAAAACCACCACAAAGAGATGCAAAACCACCATAAAGACACGCAAAATCAACACAAGGAGACACAAAACCACTACAAGGTGACACAAAACCACCATGAAAAGACGCAAAACCACCACAAAGACACACAAAAACAACACAAGGAGATGCAAAACCACCACAAAGAGATGCAAAATCAACACAAGGAGACACAAAACCACCACAAAAAGACGTAAAACCGCCACAAAGACACGCAAAAACAACACAAGGAGATGCAAAACCACCATAAAGACACGCAAAAAAACCCACATGGAGACGCAAAACCACCACAAAGACACGCAAAAACAACACAAAGAGACGCAAAACCACTATTTTGCGTGTCTTTGTGGTCGTTTTGTGTCTCTTTTTGGTCATTTCGAGTCTCTTTGCCACTGTTTTTATCTTTGTTTGTGTCAGAACATTAAAGATGATTTTTACACTCCGTGGCCTTCACTTCTCTGAACTGCATTTCTGTGGAACAGTTTCATACAAATAAACTTTAATTTGATAAGAAGCTGCTGACAGATTACAGATTATAGGACTGTGGTTCTGTTACCATGACAACCAGGACAGGCTGAGATGTTACTGTGAGATTAATGCTGTCAGTGTCTTCTTGTTATTTCTGGTAGATGTGTTAACATCAGCTGAGTCATTCAGAGGAGACTGAATTACAGCTGCAACTAACCATTAAATTCATTGTTAATGAATCTATTGATTACGTTTTACAAGTAATCGATCATTGAGTCTATAAAACATCAGTAAACAGTGAAACATGTGCAGTACAGTTTGTCAGAGTCCGAGCTGACGTCTTTGAATGTCTTGTTTTGTCCGACCAACAGTCCAAAAGCCAAAGAGATTCAGTTGATGTGAATCTCTGCAGGAAGCTCCGAGCTGTCCATTCCTGTTGGATTCCTTCTGACTTCTGAATTCAAACATGGTCCCTAAAACTTTGAGCAGGAAAATGATCCTCAGAAATCCTGCAGGATAATCTGTGAGCGTTTCAGTGTGTCGTCTCCTTGGTAACTGCTGCTGGTTTGGTTTCTCTCACTGTAACTGACTGAGTCTCACTCACTTCACTGACCATCATGTTTCCACATGTTTCTGTGTTGTTTGACTTGAAGGAGTCCTTCATAAAGCTGCAGGATGTTTTCAGCTCTGCTGCTTTCTTTNATAAAACACATTGAGTGTCTAAAACATGTGGCTGATAATACAGTTTTTATCGGTCACTTACACACTTTAACTCGTTCTATTAACTAAACATCCCAAACCATGACGCCTCCTACAAAAAGACAGACTCATTTCCCAAAACTATAAACGCTATTCTCCTCTTTTCACACGATTCAGATTTGTTGAACTTTCTGAGAAAAACTCTACACACAGATCCCTTCATATATCACTGGCTGCACCATGTGCTCATTTAGAGAGCACTGGCATTCAATATCATTAACTCAAGTCATCACAGCTGGAACCCAACAAACACACAGTTCCCCAGGTGGAAACACTACGAGTCCAAACTGTTCACACACCAGTCAGAACCTCAGGATAGATGGTGGAGGAAGGTCTAGGACCGAGACCCCTACATCTGTGTTAGCCTCCTCCAGGCCATGGAGGAGGCTGGTTTAGATATTACGGTTGAGGCTTGCCAGGGCCACCCCTCGTCCCCCCCCTCCTGCTGCCTGGCTAGGGCTAATATTGCCTGTGATGTTGATGAGACTCTCTGACCAGAGACGGGATGCTGAGGCAGAATAAATGTGATTTCTTTATTTACATACAAACTGTTTTTTTTTCATTGTTTTTTGGTAAATACATGGAGATTATTTTACTGTATTCCACCTTCTTTATCAGTTGCATATTTTTTACAGTACATTTACTTTTTCACTCAGTTTCAGTTTATTTTATGCCAGTACATTGAGAAATTAAAAATTTGTGTACATGTGTCTTTATATTGTGTTCATCATGTAAAGAGGTTCTTCTTCTTCTATGATGAAACACTGATTTATGTGACTTCAAAGATCAGAGTTCATCATTTCTGTAACGCTCCCTGTTGTTGGTGTTGTTAGGTCAGTGTGTTCTGAGTGACAGTGTTTGTTTCTGAGGGAGAACTGTCTCCAGAGTTCTGGTCCAACCAGCTGATTCTGAGACCCGTATGAAGAGTTTTGGTGGTTTGAGTTTTGGAGGTGAGATTAACTGTTTGGCCCAGATGCATGTTGGTGATGCAGACTGGATGAAGAGGTTTGAAAAAGTGGCTTCAGTGTTGACAGCTACTTGTTAGGAATTGAAAAAGACTGTATTACACACTAAAAAATGACAGAGGCCCAAAACAAGTTTTGAGCGTCTTGGTCACAGTTTTTATCTTTGTTGTGTCGGTACATTAAAGAGGATGTTGACACTCTGTGGCCTTCACTTCGCTGAACTGCATTTCTGTGAAACTGATAAGATAAGCTTTAATTTGATAAGAGGCTGCTGTCAGATTACAGGTCGTAGGACTGTGGTTCTGTTACCATGACAACCAAGGCAGGTTGAGATGTTACTGTTTAGGTGAAGCTTGTACACGACCCGATTGGTCGATAAAGAGATTAAAAAGAAAAAGGTTCAATTCATAAAATCAACACTTGCTCTGTGTGTGTGTTGATGTTGTTAGTGCATGTGTCTCTGTGTGTCTGTGTGTGTGTGTGTGTGTTGATGTTGTTGGCTTGTGTGTTTGTGTGTGTGTGTTGATGTTGTTGGCTTGCGTGTTTGTGTGTGTTGATGTTGTTGGCTTGTGTGTTTGTGTGTGTGTTGATGTTGTTGGCTTGCGTGTTTGTGTGTGTTGATGTTGTTGGCTTGTGTGTTTGTGTGTGTGTGTTGATGTTGTTGGCTTGNGGTTCTGTTACCATGACAACCAAGGCAGGTTGAGATGTTACTGTTTAGGTGAAGCTTGTACACGACCCGATTGGTCGATAAAGAGATTAAAAAGAAAAAGGTTCAATTCATAAAATCAACACTTGCTCTGTGTGTGTGTTGATGTTGTTAGTGCATGTGTCTCTGTGTGTCTGTGTGTGTGTGTGTGTGTTGATGTTGTTGGCTTGTGTGTTTGTGTGTGTGTGTTGATGTTGTTGGCTTGTGTGTATGGAGGGTGAAAAGGGACACGGAGGACAAGACACACATACATACGTTTGTGTGATTATTTACGAAAAGTCTCACATGTATGTATGTGTGTGCGTCTGTGTGTCATTAGTTAAACTCAGCCATGCACACGCACGTGCGTNGTTTGTTCGGCCATAATAACCGTTTACTCACAACACAGCAGAGACCTGAAACAACAGCACGCCGCTTCACACACAGGTGAGCTGAAGAGCGAGTCTGTTGCATCAAAAGTCTTGTTAAAAGTCTAACTGTGAGCCACTTGTGATTTTTCTGGGAAAGTCGCCACCGACACCCGGGTGGTAATACTGCAGATGCTGCAGGCTTTCATCAGTGGGCCACAGGCTCAGTCACCATTGTGTTGCATCATTCAGAGATAGATAGAGACTTAACAGACGTTTATTTAAATGAAAATCTTCCAGATTATATCTTTAAATAAATGCAGAAATAAATACAGAAATTAAGGGTCACAGTGAGAATTTTTTTGAGGACTATATTTTGCGTTACCTCGCAATGCTTTTCTTCTTCCATTCATTCTGAGAAATTGGGCTTACATTCAGTACACTAAAAGCAGTGGTAAAATGGACGAAAGTCACATTTTCTGTTCAACTTGCCCGTCACACCACTGAAAGTGAACAACCAGCGAGCAGCAAGAAGTTGAAATTACATTGAAATTAAGTGTTTTTTGGAGGATTGTTTAATGCCACTTTTTTCCCCGAAGACACAGAATGATTTGGAAAATATTGTAAAGTCGTTTTAGATGATGTGTATCATTAGAATCAAACAAGATTAAGCAGTTTTTTAAACGGAGTCTGGCGAGCAAACGCTCACCCTGCTTGGGTAGTGTCGTCAGCACTGTGTTACACTGTTAAACTAAATGATTTAAAATGTTTTATTTGTTCTTGCAGCAGATATGAAGGTTTTTACTGCCGCAGCAGCTGCAGGTGTTGCATTTCCTCTGCAGCCTCGACAGCATCAAACTCAAACCAGACTCCACTAAAGTTTGTGTGAATTTTGTCTCAGACTTTAACAGCAGGATTCGGCAGAAACAGGAGATAAAAGCTATGACAATAAAAGCTTGTAAAAGGAAATCATAAATTCCCGCGGGTATTTTGAAAATGTAGGGGTTAAAATTACTGAGCAGCACAGGTGATGTTAAAATCACCACACCCCTCTATACAGACATAAAAAAACTAAAATACAGTACACACATACACTCCACAAAAGACATATCTTTTCAGTCTACTTTATAATTGTATATATTAAGGCTGTCAATCGATTAAAACTTTTAATCAAATTAATTACATGATATGCTCATTAATTAATCGAATCAATCCCATTTAATCACATATATCAATATTTGCTTGGAAAAACCCCCAAATGAAGATATATCAACTCAAAAACATTGTTGTGGCACATGAGTAAAGCACTGAATAGAAGTATCAAATGGGGGCATTAGAAATCAATAAATTGTTTTATTTCCAATCATGTTTTATTACTTTTTATCATTAAACATAAGCCATAAGCATCAATTAGCCTAAAATGTGGCCGGAACAGTCTTTTTTAACTATTTAACATATTTACATGCACAACTAACGCACTGACCGGCTGGAAACGTACGTAATGCATTCACTTGAGAAAAGAAATTTGCACTGTTTCTCGGAATTAACGAATTAACGGGCACTAGAGTTTACAAAGCTACTGGATGGTTGTATGTTCAGTGAGGTATGGGGTCAAGGGCATCATAGAGCGCGATTAATCTGCATTAATTTTTTTGACGCGTTATTTTTTCTAAAATTACGTGGGTCCCACGAAATATGACAGCTACAGTAGCTTGGAAAATAGCGTTTTTCAAAGATGACTGACGATCACAGTTAGTCAGAGCTAAAATAACTGATCTGTTCATTAATTCGCCACATTTTTAAGTTAGAAGAATATACAAGAAACAAATCTAACAGTCTAATGTTAATTCTTGCTTTTCATACACATTTTTACAGCCTCAGACCTCCTCAGTACGAGCAGGAAGCTACATTAATATTTGAACTAACTGCATTCCAATCTCAGAAAAGAGGAAACTTCCTGTCACTTTAACAACTAGTTATACAGGCTAAAGTTCTTTTTGTCATGAAGAAATGTGTCACCAGTTATAACTTTCTAAATGATAAGCTAATAATACACATAATACCGCCTCGACTCAGAATGAACGTCTCCCATCATTCAACACCAGACACCCACTGAACACACAGTCAGGAACGCTAGTTCACTAATTCTTGTCTCATTTGTGGCCTTCAGCTCAGTGGGTTTGTACTTGACTTCGACTCAGGGGGTGTGTGCAGGACGAACGAGTTAACTTCCAACTCACAGAGTTGAGTCAGAAGTGAACCTGGCTGTTATGCACAACTGAGCATGCACCATACAGAAATTGACTCGTCCCTCTTTAAGAGTCGTTCAAAAAGAACGATTCGTTCGTGAAGCTAACATCACTAATCTAATCAACAGCGAAGGAAAATGTAAAAATGACTCCTCTCCACTACCAGCATGTAGATTATTATATTCATTTCTTTTTACTGATTAGCCACTAATGTAACTGGACCTGAGGACACAGCTGCCCACACAGAAACCTGGATCAGGGGCACGTTCAGCCTCGACAAAATGTAGCAAAACGTTTAATTAAACGGCAACAGTGGTGCATTGAACACCCTGTTGTGTTACGTAAGCGTGGAAAGCTATGGGAGCCAAAGAGTATGGAAGCAGCTGAAAAGTCCATTCTTTGCTTTGCTGCTGATTGGGTAACGCCTCTGACACACCCACCAAACAAGAGAAAACGTACCTCAAAGCCCGTTGCACACCATTCCGGGGAAACATGTCGCTCAATCCGGAAACCGTAGCAAAACGGTGCACACTGTTTTCAGATTGAACGTGCCCCAGGTGTTTACACGTCACAGTATCAAAACCAGGATTTCAATCATCTCCTGGTTGGAAAAACAACCGACTAATCAGAGCTTAGTATGTAGGATGAAGAACGGGGGCACCGGCCAGTGACCTCACTACATCTACGAAACATAGCCACAGAAAGATGGCGACAAAAATGTCTTCCAGCAGTAAGTGAACTGCTGCTAATAAGCTTCTGGACTGAACCTGACGTCACTGCTGATTGGTCAGAGCAGCTAACGCGACTATGATGTCGGACTGAGGAGTCAACACAAATGAAGTGACACTTCAGTCTGATTGGTTGGCAGCGATGTTGCTGTCTGTTAGTCTGTCATGTTTCTGTCAGTCTGTCATGTTGCTGTCTGTCAGTCTGACATGTTGCTGTCTGTCATGTTGCTGTCAGTCTGTCATGTTGCTGTCTGTCAGTCTGTCATGTTGCTGTCTGTCAGCCTGTCATGTTGCTG
>NTHP01000791.1:415345-441833 GCA_003416845.1 Oplegnathus fasciatus
AAACGAGTTAGTTTGACTTTAAAGCTGAGTGTGTGTTTAGTTGCAGCCAGCAGACTGAAGGTAACATCTTGACCAGCAGAGGATCATTTCTCTACACCAACAGCTGTTTGACAGAAGACTTTACAGCCAGCAGCTGCTCACACTCACAATCAAACTCTGACTTTTAGTTCAGAATATTTACGTCAACCAGTTTACCTTTACTGACCTTTATTCTGAAAAATCTTTCCTCACGCAGCTACTTCCACATTATCAGACTGTGCGTATGTGTTTCATCTAAAGGTTATGTGTGATGACATGTTGGTGTCGTATAGATCAGCTGATGATATTCTGCTGTACGTTGGTCCTGAAGAACTACTGCACAGGACGGATCTTCATGCTGATGCTCTTCAGGGAGTAGTTAAATCCCTTCCAATGGTACCACTCCACTCCAACAGCAATGATAGTGCTGTCAGCCCCCCAACGATAAACCCCGTTTGGATTTGCAAAGTGACAACCGCTGCTGTACCAGAACGCCCCCAGGAATGACCTGGCACAGTTGTCAGACCAGGTGTCCTGGTCTTTGTCGAAGGTGGAGAACTTCTGTCCGCTGTGATAACTCAGGGAGTCTCCTACAGGAACACAACAAGTGTATCATCAGAACATTATGACAATAGTACTATACTTGTACAAATACTATATACAGTACTAATACAATAATACTAGTAGTGGTCTAGTTTTCACCTGTATTTACTGAGCGTAGTGTTACTGA
Source organism: Oplegnathus fasciatus (assembly GCA_003416845.1). Lineage (NCBI taxonomy): Eukaryota > Metazoa > Chordata > Actinopteri > Centrarchiformes > Oplegnathidae > Oplegnathus > Oplegnathus fasciatus. Next base: position 416,094 of record NTHP01000791.1, read on the forward strand.
GAGCAGTGCTCTGTTTTCCAGGAACAATCTGCTCGTTCTCACAGTTTCACACATTCACACCTGGTAGCTGTACTGGTTGTACTGGTGCCCAGTACGTCTACTTCTCTGACCTTTAATTCACCACTGTCCAAGTATTACTGCTAACACAACTACTGAACTAACCAGGCCCTCAACACGCCCGTGGACTGGTGACTTTAATGGTTATGACTGTAGTGGTATGAGGCACCACTGTCACAAGCTGTGCTTCACCTGGCCCTTTCTGGCTTATTATCCAATCATTGTTCAGGCAGAGAGGATAAAAGTAGGCCGTGTCCCTCCCCCTACCTCTCGCTTCCTGCCTTTTCGGCCCGCCCACTTCCGGGTCGTTGCTCTCGCCGCTCCCCTCGGAGCACAGGTATGCGCACCTTAGCACGTGGTTTGTGTACATTAAGTCTCTTAACTTAAACCATCACCCTTTAAGAGATCCNTCGGGGGTTCATTGTAATTAGTTAATTTTCATTTGGGAGGGGAACTCCTTATTTTGGGCCTCCCTTTATTTGTGTTTCAAATGGATTAGTTTTGGTTATCGGTTGGGTTTATATCTCTGGCCAGAGACTCTTTAATTTTCTTCTTTTGTTTGATTGATCTCTGATTTATTCAACTAATTACTCCTCAGTTTATTAATTGATCATTTATCAGTTTGTTTATATTATGTGATATTGTTTGTTTTCTTTACGAGCCCCCCCTAACTGTGCTTATCTCCCCTCAGTGCTGAAGGCCGACGGTGGTGGTGGCGATCCCTTGTGTGCGTGTGTGACCCCCGTTTTAAGATTTATTTGTGTGCACATCACGTTTTGCTGTGAGCGGGGTGCTCTCTTTCTTTTGGATGTCACTCTCCCCTGTCGACCCCTCCTCCAGCGGTAAGCCTCAGCCTGTACCCCTTTCCCTCCTCCAGTTGGGCTCCCTTATCTTTTCATGTATTTCTGTCAAACCTTGTGTCATTTTAATAATAAATTTTGTACTTTTTCATCGAACTCCGTCTCCTGCCTCCCTGAAGTGAACGAACCTGAGTGTCCTTGTAAAAGATGATAATTGACCTTTAATACGGGTCCTTGGGCTCTCTCCCAAGGTGGCGTTGTCGGACAAACAAAGATTTTCTGATGCCTAAATTGGTAATAACCCTCGTGCCGCCACATTATGATTCAATGAAAACAACATATCCACATATTGAGTCAGCTGTAACACCTGAACACCACATGATGCAACTGAGAGTGCGTGAACACGAGTTAGCTCGCGAGCGAAGGAGTTGAAACAGTTCGCTAAAGGTGATGAAAAAATGGTTAAAATAGTTTAAAGTAATCCTGAACAAATACATAAAATCCAGATTAAAATCAATTCAAACACGACGGGTGGTGTTGATGACGGGTACTAGTACTCATGCTGTGTCTACTCTGCCACCACTCCTACAAATACTACTGGTACTTCTGTTACTGCGGCTGCTTCAGCTGCTGCTACTGCAACATAACAACCTGAAGTCTGAGTCCAGATAAATAACTGCAAAGAGTCTCTGAGATACTGAAAAACACAAATGTTTTATTTTTCATAAAGACTGAATGAGAGAAAAATATGAAAACTCTGCATGTGATTCATGAAACACGAGCACATCACTGATTTGTGCAACTCTGTCGATCAGTCATCAGCATCAGTCCTTAAGACAACCTTTAGTGTGAGAATCATCTCCCCGTGGAAACTGAATATCAGGAAAATGGAAATATCAGAGATGGAAAAAGGCTTTGAAAGAATTCAGCACCTCCTGGATCTAAAACTTATTACAGTGGCAGAGTCAGGGGAAGAGCTCATAAACCAAAATACAGCAATAGCTCAGCGTGTCATCGAACACCTTCCACCTGGACCTGGCTGAGTTCAGAGGAGATTTACAACCTGAAGAACAACTTGATGATTTAGAGAACAGAGCCAGAAAACAGAACCTGCGGCCTGTCGGCTTCTCAGAGGGTGTTGAAGGGAAGCCTGCCATCACACTTCTATAAGAATAGCTCTCCAACATACGTGGCTTGGAGGGCGACCTGATAGAGGTTGAACGTGCCTTCTCCGCGACACAGAAAACGGTTAAAATCCTTGAGGCGGCTCAGAAGAAAAATTCTCTTCTGTGCGGTAACGGATAATGATTTTCAGGGATATGTCTCTGACTCTCTTTAAGAAGATGAAGGCTTTCACTCCTCTTAAACAGCAGCTGTATGAGAGGAGAGTGCCTTTCAGACTTTTCTATCCATCGAACCTTCAGCTCCCCTCTGTCGGCTGAGAATTATCTGAAGACAAATCATCTGGACTTGTTAACTTGAGTCTGCTCTGAGCACAACAAGGCTATGACCTACATACTCCTGATGCCCAGGTACCACATGTGAGTAACAGCTTTCGCGGTCACTCCTCCACAGATCAGACTGTTATAGACAAGTGCTTGCTCATGGTGGGAATTCAGATCCAAGATGGCACCGCGGATGGCAGCCTCGGTACTGCGCTCTCTGGTACTTTTTGTGTTTTTGTCTATTTGTTTAGTTTTCTGCTCTCCCTCTCTGGTCACTTTCACCAGGGAGGAACTTTTAAACACTGGACTATCAGCTGGCCCACCTGAAGGACATCACAGGCCCCCTGCAGTTTGCCTACCGGGCAAACAGGTCAGTGGATGATGCAGTCAACATAGGACTGCACTACATCCTGCAACACCTCGACTCTCCAGGGACGCATGCAAGGATCCCGTTTGTGGACTTCACCTCGGCATTCAACACCATCATCTCAGACATCCTCCGCACTGTGCCAGCCCCCACCTGTCAGTGGATCACAAACTTCCTGACAGACAGGAGGCAGCAGGTGAGGCTGGGGAGCATCACATCCAGCACCCGGACAATCAGCACTGGCGCCCCCCAGGGGTGTGTGGTCTTCTCCCTCTATACGAACGACATCACCTCAAGAGACCTGTCTGTTGAACTCCTGAAGTTTGCAGATGACAGAACAGTCATCNTAATACGGGTCCTTGGGCCCTCTCCCAAGGTGGCGTTGTCGGACAAACAGAAAGATTTTCTGATGCCTAAATTGGTAATAACCCTCGTGCCGCCACATAAGCGAAAGTGTCAGAAGTTAAATTGTTATTCTAAGCAAAGAGGGGCTTTCTCAGCCTCAAATCATGGCTAGACTAAAGGTTTCTGAGGGGGCAATGCATGGAACTCTACAACACTTTGCAGAAACTGGTGCTTGTATCCACAAACTTGTATCCAAAGCATTATCAGGCAGACCAAAAGTGACCACACCATCAGAAGATCAATACATCAAACTTAATTCCCTGAGAGATAGAAAAGCAACTTCATCACAGATACAGAATTTGCTAAATAAAGAACACAAGACTCCAATCAGCAAAAGTAACATTACTGTCAAAAGAAGGCTGTCTTGTAGTGGTCTCAGAGGACGAGTAGCAGTTTCTAAACCACTGCATGTAAACATGGGGGCAGGGTGGGGGCCTGCACCATTGGCAGGGCGCCGATTTGTTCCGCTGATCCAGCCAAGATTTTGGCAGGGGTCCCGACAGCTAGCTAAATTAGCCAAAGTTAAGCTAGCTAGCTAGGTAACGTTAGCTAGATGTAAAACCAATCGTAACTGCTATTTATATGCTGGAAACACATTCTTGGTTACAGCTAGATAGCCATAGCTATATTAGCTGTTATGTAGCTGGTTAAAATAGCTTTTAATTCTGTGACTTAATAAAGTAGCTAATGTTAGCTACACTAGCTAGCTAGCTAAAGTTGGCTAAGTATGAGCCGGCATCTGAGCTCTTCACCTGTGCTAACGTAACATATTAATGGCACACTCGGTCGTGCCTCATTAGCTACTTTATTGAATGTCACAGAATTAACAAATAGCTATTTTATGCCAATTTACAAGTGACAGCTTTCCTGAAAACTGTCTGTCCTTCTGGAGTGCAACTGGTGAGAGGATGCGCGCCTCTCAGAGCCGGTGGTGGCAAGTATAACCAGCAATGGGCCGACCCAAAGCCGAACGATATGAGACATTTGAAATAGAGCAGATAGATTAATAATAGATTTTGAATATAATCCCGACGTACAATCTCAGGCCGACATCGGCGAGACGTATGTGTGCTATCTGGGCAAGTTACAACAGCTTCTTCTCTGATGGCGGCACATCGAAATTGGCCAGGCTGCCATGGCAACGCCGATAGATGAAAGCTCACAATCCTCACAATAAAGCATCATCAAGGTCTTAAGGTTTTACTGACCAAATTTCCAGGGGATATGATGAACCTGCTAGGAGTAGTACATTAAAATATAGTGCCTATAACTTCCTTTTGCCAGTAGGTGGCGCTATGATTATGAGTGAATTTTGCTATGTAGATGTCTTCATGCCTGGACTCTTGACAAGCATGTGAAATGTGGGGCAGATTTGACCATGTACAGTGGAGTTACAAAGGCTTATTGTTTCATGGTGGCACATCTAAATTCGCAGTGCCACCACAGCAACGCCGTTGGATGAAAACTCACAATCTTCATAATAAAGCTTTATCAACATCTTAAGGCTTTTCTGACCACATTTGAGGTGGATGTGGTTAACCCTCTAGGAGGAAAGCATCAAAGTGTAAAACATGTCATTTCCTGTTGCCAGTAGGTGGCGCTATAACAAGGACTGAATATTGGCATGTAGATGTCTTCAGGCCGGGACTCACATCAAACATGTGAAGTGGGGCAGATTTGACAGATCTGGCAGATCTACATTGGAGTCACAACAACTTGATGTTTCATGGCGAAACGCACAAAATGGCCACCACACCACGGCCACACCGTTTGGTGAAAACTCACAGATGGCACAACTTTTAATCGTGAAGGTCTTCAGAGTGCACTGACCAAATTTGAAGTTGATGCGATTAAGCCCCTAGGAGGAGTTCGTTAAATATGGAGCATGCAAATCGCCAAAAATTAACATTAAATTCAAAATGGCTGACTTCCTGTTGGGTTTAGGGCATGGGTGGAAGAGGCTTTTTTGTTCGTCTGGGCATGATTCACGTGCCTACCGAATTTCAGCCATGCAGGTGAAACTAAGCGGTTGGTTTTCGTTTGTAGGGGGCCCCCTTACCACACCCTAATCCCAAACCCATGAGCCCAGAGCAGATGCACTGGGACGCGTTTAAATTGGAAGTTGGGAACACCCACTTGGAACTATTGACTTCCGACTTGCAATGACTGCAGCATAAGGACCGGACTATGGCTAAATAAAGTATTAAGTAAGTATTACTTACATTGGAAGGCTGGGTTCTTTTGTTGTCTTTTGGCCATTTTTCTTAGTCTATACATTTGGCATTACACTGCATCTTGTGGACTGGATGAATTGGGGGTTTGGACAGCCCTCAGCACTTGCAGACCAGGAACGTGGAACGTTCTTTCTGTTATTTTCCTTTTTCCCCTCTCCTCTGTACATTTCCCCTCCAGTCAGAAGTTAAGATGGACGAAGAGAGACTAATTACATTATAACACCTCACAGTGGAGATCGCCACCTCCACTGTGAGGTGTTGCAGACAGATTGAGAAGCGAGAGTGAAGATAAATCCACTTTTAAATCCCAAAAGTTTAAAAAATAAACTCTGAGCTCTCCTCCCGCCAGTAATAGGCTGCAGATCAGAGTAGAATCCGGTGTGACTGCAGGTGTTAATTCCTCCAGAGCTACCCAGTGCTCAGCAGCTGTCTGTCAGCAAGCAGCGGCTCTGTCCCTCCGCTCTGCCCGGTCCTCCCCACACAAAACTCTGCAATGCCCCGTGATATGCGCACATTTTTCGCTCAAGTTGAATATTTACTATTTATTCATAGACTATTTATAGACGGTTTTGTGAGTTTTATTTTGTTTCTGTCAAGTTTGAATGAAGTGTGTTTTACGATGATCCACGAGGAGGGTGTGTGTGGCTGAGGTGCCCATTTGTTTCGGTCTGAGATGCTGGCGCTCTAGTGCAACAACTAGTGGCAGTGAATGTCGTATATATCACCTTTGATATGCAGCCCACGCTATCATTGATCATCAGTAGAGGAAATCTACACTCTGGTTCATACTCTGTTAAAAGATAGTGAAATATTCATTGCTGCAAATGTTTCTGAGAGGAGTAATTCACAAAGTGGTGTGGTTTGCTTAGGTCTAAATGAAAAGTCAGACAGAAATACTGATTATATTTAAGGTCTATACTGTACTTTATGACAGTGGAGGGCAGATGTTTTGGTACTACACAAAGGAAGGAGAAGTTTCAATTCAGTTTTATTTATATAGCGTCAAATCACAACAAAATCACAACAAAAGTCATCTCATGACACTTTACATATAGAGCAGGTCTAGACCGTACTCTTAATAATATTATTTACAGAGACCCAACAATTCCCACCATGAGCAAGCACTTGGCGACAGTGGCAAAGAAAAACTTCCTTTTAAGAGGTAGAAACCACGAGCAGAGCCGGGCTTAAAGTAGAAACTTTAATGATTATTCATTCTAATGTATTTAAGCAATTACTATTTCTTAAATTCTCACAGTTTTACTTAAATTTATCAAAACAACACCCCATAACATTAACATTAACAAAACATTTAATGGAACAGCACCCGTAATACCCCAATAGCCTTTTCTTTCCACCAGTTACATTGGTTTTCTTTTTTTGTTTTCACAATTCTTTTGTTCAGTCCTCAGGTTCTTTTGTTTTTTTTCAGTGCACAGGTTAAGCCTACTAGATTTAACCATGGCTCTCCCAGATCTAGTTTTGAGAGTGGGAGTTTCTGCAGGTGAGACTTGGGGTACCACAGCAGGTGACATGGGAGCCTGTTCAGGAGTTGGCTCTGGCGTTTGTTGCTGTGGTGGAGAACCTCTGTCTCGTGCAGATGTGCGCAGAGGTATCAAGTGCTGGCAGTTGCGTTTCACCACCCCCTGAGGTAGATCCACCAAGTAAGACCTCGGAGTGCAGTGGTTCTGTAGCACAGTTCCAGATAACTTTACGTCAGTTACCCATACCCGTTCTCCTGGTGACAAGACACTGAGACCTTTGGCACGGTGACGCCTGTTGTAGTTTGCAGCATCTGACATCCTCTTATCCTTTTCCTGCCAAGCGAATGCAATGCCGCCACCGTGGTGTTGTTGACCCATGAGAAGCTGAGGTGTAACCACTGTGGAGGGGTGTCGTTCTATAGGCGAGTAGAACCAGGTAGGGGTCTCCTGCCTTTTTCAGAAGGTTTTTCATGGTCTGGACTGCCCATTCTGCTTGAAACCTCGGGCTGCTGGTAATGTGTCTGAACCTATACGAAGGAATATCACGAATATTACAAATATCAACATACCTGGTGAAATAATCGACGACAAGCAGATAAGTTTTTCCTCCCTGAACAAACTGGTCCACCCCCAACTTTTGCCATGGTCTTTCAGGGCGTTCTGATGGCGTGAGTAGCCCTTTGTGATTTTGTCGCTCTTGTATGCATGTCCAGCAGTTGAGGACCATTTCGTTAACTTGCCGGCTAAGTCCAGGCCACCACACAGACTGGAGAGCACCACACCTTGGTGTCCTTTGTGTAGTTTGGCTAGCACGTCGTTCCTCATCGCTGAAGGTATTAGGAGCCATGTCTTTTTCAGCAGTAAGCCGTCTTTCACTGTGAGTGTAGCTCGCTCTGGCCAGTAGCTTTTCAGCACAGGTTCCTGTTTTGCATGTGCTGGCCATTCTTCTGTGCACAGTGTCATGACATGTGAGCAGACACTGTCAGCTTTTAGTTGCTCTCTCAGGTTTTCAATGTATGTGGGACTGACAGGTAGGCTTTCCATGACACAGTCCACGTAGATATTGGTGGTCTCCATCAGCTCCTGTTCTTCTGTGGACATGCGCAATTTCACAGATAAGTGCAACAGTGTGTTTGCAGTCCAAAGTGACTTTCCAGGCACGTGCACGACGGAGTATGTGTAGCGCATCAGCCTCATCCTGAAGCGCTGGATTCTCGGCAGCAGAAGATCCAGTGCTTGGGCTCAGATAGGCTGATAAGGGGTTTGTGGTCGGTCTCCAGGCAGAAATGTTTTCCTATGAGGAAATCCTGGAACCATTTACAGGCCCATGTGAGACCCAGGGCCTCCTTCTCTACCTGCGTGTACTGTTGTTCAGCTGGAGTAAGCGACCCCGATGCATAAGCCACAGGTTTCCATTCTTTCTCCCTCTGGAGAAGAACGCCTCCCAAGCCATACGATGATGCATCGGCTGACACTTTGGTGTCTCTGAATCATACATGGGTGACTTCAAGAGGAGATAGCGGAGTGGCTTGTCTTTTTCTGCTAGCTGGGGAATGAACTTTCCCAGCTGGTTGACAATCCGTGTACCTTCCCAGGCGTACTGATCCCCAGCATCACAGACTGGCTCTAGATCTTGAATAACCTTAATCTAAACTAAATGTCTAAAGACAAATAGACATCACAACTGACATCTATTAAACATCTTTTCAACGTCAAATTGTTCTGTGCTGGTCATTCTGTGCTTATTTATAGACACAGCCTATGTATAACTGTTATTAATAATGTTGAAGGGTTAGGGTTAATATTAACCTTAGATCTTCCTTATCAAGAAAAATGAAACTTACAAATCAATAAAACAAAATTTTGTGTTAGAAAATACTTTGATATCCATTTTTTTCAATTTCTTTGACAGAACCATTTTCAATCAAAGCTCAGTTTTTCGTTTTCTGATTTTCGATTCAAAATAGGAAATCGATTGAGATGAAGGTAGATGGATTGTTGACCATCCAGAATAAACTCGTCAGCTTGCCAACATCTGTGGGCTCTTTCATCTCCATGATAGCCTCTGTCATCCTTGGGTCAGGGCAGATGCCCACGGCTGTGATGATGTGAACCAAGAAGACCACCTCGCTCTTGGAGCGTTCACATTTGTCCACATTCAGGGTGATGCCTGCTTTTTCCAGTCTTTGTAGCATGGTGTGGAGTCGAGTGTCATGCTCTCCCTGGTCCTGCCCCGACACCAATAGGTCAATGTGGCAGACCATGCCTTCCAGCCCCTATATGACCTCAGCCATCATACGCTGGAAGTGTTCGGGTGCTGAGGCCATGCCAAATGGAAGACGGTTAAAGTGGAACCGCCCGAAGGGTGTAATAAATGTAGTGTACTTGGCTGATTTCTCTGTAAGTGGAATCTGCCAGAACCCCATGTTGGCATCCAGTTTGCTTAACATTTAGCTACAGCAAGCGTTCCAAGGCTCTGTCCTACGGATGGCAGAATGTACTTTTCGCTGCACACATACTCGTTCAAGCCGGTTAGGTCCACGCATAAATGCACCTTTCTACTGTCTGTCTTGGGCACAACCACCATGTCAGTGCACCAGTCAGTTGGCCCCTCTACGCGGCTGATGATGCCAAGGATTTTCATGCGCTGGAGCTCTTCTTTGACTTTCCCCACCAATGGCAGTGGAATCCTCCTGGGGGTTTTCAGGGAAAATGGCACAGCCTCTGGTTTAAGCTTGATGACGTACGGTTGCTGTACCTCACCTAGGCCGCTGCATAGCTTGGGGTAGCTTGTCTTGAGGGTCTCCGTGTCTATGCTGTCAACACGGATGAGTAAGTTAAGGGCTACAATGGCTGGCAACCCGAGCAAGGGTGTGCTCAGGTTCTTGACCACGTAGACCTTCTCCATGGTCTGCTTGGCTGCTGTGCATTGGAAAAAATGCTGTTAAAAACAGTCCGTGACACAACAGTGACATCTGCTCCAGTTGGCTCTGTAGGCGAACTGCAGGGGGTCCATGAGTGGGTCTGTGATGGCTTTAAGGTATGACAGCACAAGGCGCTCAAAAGACTTCATTACCACAGAGGTCAGGGCGACGGGTCTGTAGTCATTAAGTCCTGTGATCCTTGTTTTTTGGGGGACGGGGATGATGGTGGAGGACTTGAAGCAGGCTGGTACATGGCATGTCTTCAGTGAGGTGTTGAAGATGTCCGTGAACACCGGGGACAGTTGATCAGCGCAGTGCTTCAGGGTGGATGGAGAGACAGAGTCTGTTCCTGCTGCTTTGCGGGGGTTCTGTCTCTTAAATATCCTGTTGACGTCTCTTTCCAGGATAGAGAGGGACGCCACTGTGGTGTGGGGGGAGGGGGCCTCTGAGGTGAGAAGTTGTGGAGCGCCCCCGGCTCCTGCTGGGGCGGGGGAGGTAGAGCTGAAGGACTGGAGCTGGTGGATGGAGTCACGGGGGATGGTGTCAGGACTGTCCCATTGTCTTTCAAAGCGACAGTAAAACTCATTTAGGTTGTTGGCCAGGCGCAAGTCGTTAATGGAGAGGGGGGCTTTAGGCTTGCAGTTGGTGATCTGTCTGAGTCCCTTCCAGACAGAGCCAGAGTCTCGNCCCTCAAATCGCCTTCTGTTCTCACCTGTCCCCACTTTCCTCATCAGTCCTCCAGATATGTAACCAGCCCATTTTCATTCACCCCTTGTAAGTTTGTCTTAGTTGCTATCTTGCCTTGTGCTTTTGCTTTTGAGCTTCTGTCACCTTAACCTGGACCCAAACCTTCCTACCTGTTACCCGTATACATGCCTGCCTGTCTGCCTACCTGTACCTGCCTNTGTCTGAGCTTAGCTGTGAACCAGGTTTGTCAGTGTTATAACTCACCCTGGTGTGTGATGGTACACAGCAGTCCTCACAGAAGCTAATGTAGGACGTCACAGCCTCTGTGAACTCATCCAGACTGTCGGTAGCAGTCCTGAAAACATCCCAGTCAGTACAGTCCAAGCACACCTGAAGGTTCTCCATGGCTTCACTGGTCCACTGCTTTGATGTCCTCACAACAGGTTTGCAGAGCTTTAATTTCTGCCTGTATGCAGGAATCAGGTGGACCATGACGTGGTCAGAGTGTCCCAGTGCAGCTCAGGGGACGGCGTGATAAGCTCTGCTTACTGTAGCGTAACAGTGATCCAAAATGTTATCATCTCGGGTCGGACATTTAATAAATTGTCTGTACTTGGGGAGCACATGGCTGAAATTTCCTTTGTCAAAGTCACCGAGGACAATAACTAAAGAGTCCGGGTTCGTCCGCTCCACACTCCAGGTTATTAATACAGTAGGCCTACATACATTACAATTTTAATTTATTATTTTTAAGTCTTGAGAGGTAGGTTGTAGGACTCCATTTTGCCATAAAGAAATCTGTTTTTAATTGAAGATTAGCGGTAGGCTAATTAATTCCATGTAATACACCCTTTTCACCATCTATCTCCACTGGTTTGATGTAGGTGGTTGTGGTTTTAGCCATACGATTGTAATAAATTTTTTGCAATTAGCAATAGGACTTCTATTAAATATTTCTGGTTTTGGTCATGAGTCTCTGGGATTATACCCAAAACACAACAAAGTGGGTCTAGATGCAAATCTATATCCAGGATCAACTTAATCTCTTCTTTAATTTCTCTCCAATAGTCTATTACGTTTGGGCAGTCTCAGAAGATGTGAATACAGTATGATTTCCCATCAGTCCATATACTCTCCAACACAGTTCAGAGGTGTCCCTATACTTTGATAAAATAATAGGAGTTTTAAAAAACCTTGTTTTAATCTTCCAGTTGAAAGCTCTCCATGTTGGACGATTGGTAAGTTTGTGTCCTTCCTTACAAGCTCTCTCCCTCTTTTCATCTAGGATGTTAACATTCATTTCAATTCCCCAATTACGTTTGACCTCCAGGGTGTCGCCTGTTGCTGAGCTTTGTAGCACACTGTAGATGTCGGATATTATGTTTTTTTTACTCAGCCCTTCCGTTGCTAATGTAAGAGTGAAATTGTGATATGTAAACATAATTGTGTAAACACAGGTTTAAACATAATTGTGCAGACATAAGTTTAGTATATTCTTATTGAATTGCTATCTATCATCTTGTTCACACATACAGTAATGTTAAGTTGATATTCTGATGTAAGCTATTTCAGCTAGTCCGCGTTGTTCAGGCAGCTGGTAGTTCATGGGTGCAGAAAAGAGAGTGGAAGAAGAGGAGAAGTGAGTTGATGGGAAATCGAGCAGGTGTGGGATGACTGGACTGAGCTGTGTTTGAGTCTAGCTAAAGTTATGAGTAAAACCCAGAACATGTTGGACTTATTTATTCCTTCTCACACACCCACGGCGCTTACACTGGATTATCCTCTGGTGGAACATCGTCCGTTGGGATTCTGCTCAATTTTGTGAGTCTCTTAAGCTATAGGTTAACGGTAGCCACGCTAATCGCTAACTTAATTTAGCTTTAAGTACTGTACAGTCAGTTAGCTAGTCATTACCAATCCCCGTTTTTTTGTTTTGTTAGCCTGTTACGGCCCCAGTTGTATTTCTACTGTATATTTATGTGTGTTTAACTAATGGTGTGGAGAAGAGTGAGACCTCCCTTTTCGTTGTGAGGATCTCTGTGTCCCTACAGGTGCCGGTTCCAGTGCTGATTGGCTGACCTTCAGTGAAGTGGCCATTGCATATTGGCTGTTTCCAGCGTCCGGCCTATTTAGCTTCCGGGTTGTCCAGATGACACGAGGCTCGATGTTGGCAGCAGCACTTCGTTCCTCCTTGCTATTCAGCTTTGTGAAAACTCTTTGTGAAACTCTTTGTGAAAACTCTTTGTGAAACTCTTTGTGAAACTGTTAGCTCTAGAGCTACCTTTCTTCCTTGTTTAGTTTTGTAAATAGGTTAGGCACTTAAAACATAGCACGAAGCGGTAGGGGTGAATCACCATTTCTGTTACACTCTGTTTTCTCCTGTTTTTGTTTAGCTTAGGGAGTTAGGTTTAGTAAATGTCTTTTTGTTTGTTTCTTTTATTGGTTAGGGTTTAGGCAGAACTCCAGTCGGGCAGATAGTTTGGTTTTGTTTGTTGTTTTGGCCTTTGATTCACCCTGAAGAATAGCTTCACTTCACCCTGAAGAATAGCTTCACCTCACTTTGTAAATATCTACAGTACTGTGTGCAGCAATAAATTGCTCATTGTTGCATCCACCTTGTGCTCTCCGTTCAGTTCCTTATGTTGCGCTCCTGCACCCCTAGACCGGGACATAACATAAAGTGGGGGCTCGTATGCTCTCTGGTTTTTCCTGTGCTTGCTGTCACTGAGAAGGTTGGTTGTGTCTTGTTTTTGGTTGGCAGTTTTTCTCTGTGTGTGGGGGTATAAAATGGCATTCGATATGGATGAGTTTGCGCAAAATCCCACTCTTGACAAATTAGATCGATGCACAAAAGCAGATTTGTTGTTGATAGCTAATTTCTTTGATATCTCTGTTCCTTTGAATGCACATAAGGTGGAGACCAAAATTCGTTTGTCAGAGCAGCTGGTGGAGAGGGGCACAATTAAAAAAGCAAAGCCTCAGTTAGTTAGTGCAGAGGGTTTATATGAGGAAGCGGAAGCGCCGGCTGCCACATCCGCACAAGCCCTCAGCGGCCAGGTGAAGTTAGGGTCAGAGGCTCCTGTTGTCGCCCAAATCTCAGGCACAGACCCGATAACTCTGATTCAGGCTGGGGTGGACACGGAGGATCTGAGGCTGGCCCTCCGCCTTAGAGCGGTGGAGCTCCAGACGAAAACCTGCGAGGTTGAGCTTATGCATCTCCGCATAAGGGCTTTGGAGCTTGACAGACCTCTGCATCAGGCTGAGTCTACCCCTGTAAGTATGCGTCTCCCCATTGCTTCTTCTGATCAGTTTGATGTAAGCAGGCATATTGCCTTAGTACCACCCTTTAGAGAAAGTGAGGTTGATTCGTACTTTAGTGCTTTTGAACATATCGCAGCAAAACTAAAATGGCCCAAAGATGTATGGAGTTTGTTACTGCTGTGTAAACTGATGGGAAAGGCACAGGAGGTGTGTGCAAGCTTGTCCATTACGGATAGTCTGGATTACGATGTTGTGAAAGCCATGGTTTTGCAGGCTTATGAATTGGTCCCTGAGGCGTACCGAAATTTTGCACGTGTGAAAAATCTGCCAACCAAACATATGTAGAGTTTGCACAAGAGAAAACAGGTCTGCTGGATAAATGGTGTACAGCGAGCAAGGTGACAAACTTCGCTCAGCTCCGCGAGTTGGTTCTATTGGAGGAGTTTAAAGCATGCCTTCCTGAGAAGATTGTGGTATATTTAAATGAAGAAATGCAGAAGGTTGAGTCGTTGTCTAAAGCTGCTGTACTCGCGGATGAATTTGTTCTGACTCACCGGTTGGCTTTCCCCTCGGTGCGCCATGAACACATTCCAGTTGTCAGTGTTGGAAAAGGTCCAAAAGTTCCACCCAAAAATTCACAGCGCCCCAGTGTAGCTTCTTCTGACAGCTGGGAATGTTTCTACTGCCATGAGACGGGACATCTAATCGCTAGTTGCCCCACTCTCCAGCGGAAAGAGCATAACCAGAGCTCCAGAAAGCCCAAAAGTGTGGGTCTGGTTCAGTGCGCTCCTACTCTGTCTCCTATCAGCCCAGGCGAACCTGAAAAAGATGAGGTGGATGAGTGTTACAGACTGTTCATCTCAAAAGGTTCAGTCTCGTTGACAGGAAAGGATGATCAGGTGCCAATCACAGTTCTGCGTGATATGGGAGCCACCCAGTCCCTCATGTTGCAGAGTGTTTTGCCTTTTTCAAATAGCTCGTTCTGTGGTTCTGATGCTCTTGTGTGGGGTGTGAAAATGAGTACACTAAGAGCCCTGTTGCATACTGTGTTTCTGCGTTCGCCTCTGGTCTTGGCCCCTGTGAGAATTGGCATATGCTCATGTCTGCCAGTAAGAGGTGTGTCCCTCATTCTCGGCAATGATTTGGCAGGAAAGAGAGTTTTTCCGACACCTGAAGTAACTGAAAATCCTGTGCCCGACTCAAGCCCGTCTGTGTTTGCTGCTGTCAATCCTGTGTTTCCAGCCTGTGTTGTGACATTTGCACAGTCACGTAAATTTGGTGATGAATTTGGCCGATTCGTTTTTGTTCTCTGCAGATGAACCGATGAAGACAGAGTTACCTGCAGTTAAACCTGAAAAAAATGTGATGGATAATCTGCAGCTCGCCGAGGCGGAGTTAGCTTTTGAGGTGGATAGGAGCGCATTCATTCATGCGTAACAAAATGATCCGACCCTGGCCACATGTTTGACAACGGCAGCTAACCCAGAAACTCAAACACCCTCTGTTTATCGTGTTGTGGATGGCATTCTGATGCGTAACTGCTACCCTCCCGCTGTTGGTGATTTAGGGTGGAATTCTTTACAGCAGGTTTTGGTACCCTAGAGTTTCGTTCCCAAGTTCTAGGTCTCGTCCATGATAGCTTTTCTGGCCATTTAGGAATTAAAAAAATTTACCAGTATATCCTGCGTTATTTCTTCTGGCCAGGTTTAAAGTCTGATGTTACCAGGTTTTGCCGCTCTTGTCACGTGTGCCAGATCAGTGGAAAGCCCAACCAGACTATTCCTCCAGCTCCATTACAACCCATTCCAGTACTCGGACAGCCTTTTGAGCACATAATTCTTGACTGTGTGGGTTCACTTCCTAAAACGAAGTCTGGACATCAGTACCTGCTGACTTTGATGTGCGCTGCCACTCACTACCCAGAAGCCATTCCACTGCGCACTCTGAAAGCCAAGGCTGTTGTTAAGGTACTCGTTAATTTCTTTTCCACGTTTGGATTTAGCCCTGCGGAGTTGGTGTTCAGACAAACTGTACGCATGTGATTGAGGAAAAGCTCAGTGAAACAGACTATGTCTTGGGTACGCCAGATCGTACGAGAAAGACTCTGGTTTGTCACATGAATATGCTGAAACCATATTTCACACGCGGTGACACTGTTGCCTCCCCCTCTGGTCTGCCTCCCACGGTAGCCGCCGTCACATCTGTCACTGCAGCCCTCTCTCTCTACTCCTCTGAAAGTGATGGTTTACACGTGAAAAGTTCTGGTCCTTGTTCACGGCTGCAAAATTCTGAGATTCTGGAAAATTTGCCAGCCCATTTGTAGCATTTGGATGCTTCCGCTCAGGCAGACCTTGTTCATTTGGTTGAAAATAACTCCACTCTGTTCTCAGACACTCCGTCCCGCACCACTGTTCTCTCCCACGACACTGATGTTGGTAACCACCTGGCCATTAAACAGCATGCCTACCATGTAAACCCCACATAGCGCTCCCTTCTTAAAAAAGAGGTCGACTATTTGTTGGAGAATGGACTAGTTGTTCCCAGTGCCAGTGCGTGGAGTTCCCCTTGCTTGCTTGTGCCCAAGTCAGATCAAAACCCACATTTCTGTACAGATTTTAGAAAGGTAAACAACGTTACCAAGGCTGATTCATACCCTTTACCTAGGATGGAAGATTGTGTGGATAGAGTTGGTTCAGCTAAGTTCGTCACAAAACTGGACCTGCTAAAAGGTTACTTACAAGTCCCATTAACCCCTCGTGCTTCTGAGACTCTGTTCTGTTTCTTGTGTTGTGCTCCCGCACCCCTAGACCGGGACGTAACATAACCTCAACACAGTTTAGGAACCGTGTTTCGGTCATCTAACTCCACCTGACAGCTAAAGAAAATAATAAAAGAGTGGAAGAAAACTCATCATGTCTGAAGAGGAATCACTCTCCGCTGGTGATCAGTCAGCCAGCACGAGCAGAAGTGGAGCAAGTTTTACTGGGCTGTGAGTCTTTTCAACTATGGGCTTGCTGCTATGAGGTAATTCAACAGGCTCATTGCAAAGACAGTGGCGTAGATCTGACTACAGTGTTAGCAGTTGAGTTACCCACTAGACTACCACCAGAACTGTTCATTGTTTGGGATAATCTGCCCCGGGAAAGTCAGTGCTCTTATGCTGAAGCAAAGAAACACTTGCAGGTAGCTTTTGGCCAAAAGGATGTAATTGCATCATTTCAAACATTCCCTAATGCCCTTCATAGACTACCTAATGAAGCAATGGAAGTTTATGCTGTGGCTTTATGCAGGCTTGTCAAAGAAGCTTTCCCAGATTTTGAGCATAATGCTTCAGAATATATGAAAATGTCTCGCTTCATTGCTGGTCTGGATCAGCAGCTTCAAATCAAGTTTAATGAAAGAGGAGTGAAAACCTTCACTGAGGCTTTTGAAGTTGCCTCCCAAGCTGAACGGGCTTGCCAAGAAACTAAATTAGTAATCCCAATGTCCTCAGCTAATGTCGCTATGAGAGATGTTCCAATGCAGTCAGTAAATTCTGTACGTGAAAATGACACTGAACTCAGAAAAGCAGTCCAGAACCTCACTGCTACTGTTAAAGACTTAAGTAATGATCTGGATGCACTGAAACTGAAGCTGGATAAGTGAAGCAGCATGCACCACTGTGACAGACACGTGCATGTACGTCCTCACAGATCTCCCTCACCTTATGGGAGAAGCCCAGATAGACCCACAAATGCATGGAGGTCAGGCTATGGACATTCACCATCCAGGTATTCACATTCCTACCATTCTTCTCCAGAACGCTATTCTCCTCAGGTGACCTGCCACCATCAAGACTACACCCTGAGGGAACCTGACAGGTACAGACAGCCTTACAGAGATACCCACTACTCAGACCATGCCTTCAGCCATTATGAGGAAAAGAGAGGGAGACAAACCTCTCCCAACAAACTCTACTTTGACTCTCACCGCCGAAGCCCAAGTCCCTGTCCCAAACATGTTTTATTCCAAGAGCATGGGAACCAAGGCCAAACATGTCATCCAAAGGATTGGGGCCAGCAGTACCCTACAAAGAGTGGCTACAAAGATCATGGCAGATAGCTGATGATGCGGGGCGCTCATCAGCTACTTCTCTGGAAGCCCCAGATGTCTGCCTTACTGAAATAACAGACAACATCAATTCACCACTGGCCCCTAGTGGTAGTACAGATAAAACCATTCCCTTGGCTGAAACTGAGAACACTGAAGCCGCTGTAAGTAAAGATTCACCTCCTATGTAAATGGAATTGTTGAGGGCACTGATATGCACATCATGCTAGATACAGGCTCCACTATTTCATTTATCAGTGAGGAGACCAAAATGTCAATTCCCTCTCTAGCAAAAAGACCCATAAAAAAGAAGTTCATCATGTCACAAGCTGTGACTGGCCAAAGTTTGGATACCTTGGGTATGGTAGACATCACCTTTAAGCTAGGGTCTCAAACTCTGCAACATGAAGTGCAAGTCATCAGAAATGTCAGCCAAGGCTTCATATTAGGTTTTGACTTCCTTACTCCACAGTGTTATTTTGGACATGGGGAGAGGGCTGTGCTATCTAGGTGATGAGGTCCTGCCCCTACTTAGGAAAGGTGAGCTGGCACCAGCTACTTGTACAGCACAAATAATGGAAAACACCACTGTCCCTCCACGCTGTGAAATGATCTGCAAAGTTGCCTTGATTCCCCCTGTAATCAATGCAGGCATCCCAGGCAGCTACAGTGGCTGTCTTGAACCCCGACAACCAGAGATGGAGGGTGTTGCAGTTGCACGCACACTATCTACTGCTGAAAATGGCTGTACTGTTGCACGCATCATCAACCCTACACATGGCCCTATAGTTCTTCATTCAGGTATGCAGTTAGGACAGTTTACCCCAGTATCTGACACTGAGATAATCCAGGATTCAGCTTCTGTATGTAATGTGTCCACCTGCCCATCCAGTCTGCCAGTTAATATTACACAGCCAACCAAACGGCCTTTTGATGTCAAGTGTGGAGATCTGACAAGTGCAGAGAGGTCTGACCTACACAACTTGCTCTTGTCCTACCATGATGTGTTTAGTAAAACCAACACAGACTTTGGTAATACAGACATTGTCAAACACAAAATCCACACAAATTATGCACCCCCAGTTAGGAAGCATGCATATCGCAGTTCCCCAAAAATACAAGCACTGATTCAGTCACATGTGGATGAGATGTTGGAAAAAGAAATAGTGCAAGTTAGTCACAGCCCCTGGGCAGCACCTGTGGTGATGGTCAGAAAAAAATGGCACATGGCGTTTTTGTGTAGACTACAGAGGCTTGAACACAGTCACTATAAAAGATGCACACCCTTTGCTCAGAACAGATGACACCTTGGATGCACTCAGAGGCTCATTAGTGTTCAGCACAATGGATCTTTCATCAGGGTACTGGCAAGTGCAGCTCGAGGAGCAAGACAAAGCAAAGACAGCTTTCACCACAGGTGGGGGACTCGACCAGTTTCATGTGATGCCCACGGGCTTGGTAAATGCACCCCCCACTTTTCAACATCTAATGCAGCTGGTGTTACAAGGTCTCTCATGGAAAACATACCTGGTATACCTTGATGACATTATTGTCTATAGCCCTAGCCTCTCTGTCCACCTTCAGTATTTGAGAGAGGTGTTGGATTGCCTCAGAGCTAACAACCTGAAACTCAAACCCTCAAAATGCAGGAAGAAAGAAAGAAGAAACAGGAAGTGGCATTCCTGGGACATGTCTCATTTGCAGAACTAAAACCTGACCCGAAAAACACTGAAAAAGTGAGAGACTGGGCTGTGCCTAAAAACCCGACTGAAGTCAGAGCATTTCTTGGGCTATGTTCTGACTACCGGTGCTTCATTGAACAGTTTGCTAAAATGTCAGAGCCCCTGCATGCTCTCACTCAGAAAGGAAAGACATTTTTATGGACTGAGGTGGAACAGATGGCCTTTAAAATCCTCCGTCATGCTCTGTGTAACACACCCCTCCTCTCCTATCCTGATTTCTCACGTGAGTTTCTGCTCTTCACCGATGCATCCAACACAGCCATTGGATGCGTTCTGTCACAGATGAATGCTGGAAGCATGGAAAATGCCATTGCTTATGGCAGCCGCATTTTGACAAAGACAGAGAAACATTAGCCCACATATAACAGGGAACTTTGGGCTATCATGTGGGCCATCTGTCACGTTCACCAATATTTGACAGGCCACAAACCCTTCTCTCCCTCAGGAAGATGGCTCTGGATTGTGATCCTACAGGTCGCAGGGCAAGGTGGGCTCTGGAAATTGATCCCCATGACTGGACAATTGAATACAGACAAGGCAGAAAACACGCCAATGCTGACTCTATGTCCCATCGTCTTCTGACAGCTGAAGACGCCACCCCTATGGCCACCCCTAGGCTTAATATCACACGTGCAGTCTGCTTCACCAGATGCTACAGCATCAAGGACATCATGGACAATTCACTCCTGAATATGAACAGACAGAACTTCATCCAAGCTCAAAAAGCTGATCCTGAGTTGCAAGTAATCATGAACTGGGTGTTGAATGACTGTAGGCCACCATTCTCAAACATTAAAGCAGCCTCACTTGAAATGAGACAGTACTGGAGGGAGGGAGGAAGGGACCAGGTGACCTTATTTTACAGACTGTAGTCCCCAGTAGCTTGCAGAAGGAGGTGTTTCAAACTTTACATGGACATTCACTCTCTGGACATTTCAGTGCACAAAAGACATTACAAGGGGCACAGGTCAGATGCTATTGGCCTCACGTGACACGTGACGTAACTCATTGGTGTCTTGAATGCACTGCCTGTGAAGCACGGTGATCACAAACACCACACCAACAGGCCCCTATGCAAAAGATAGTCACATCCAAGCCTTTTGAGGAAATTGCAGCAGATCTGACTGAATTGCCACACGTGCCGTGGTAATCGGTATGTACTTGTTGTAATGGACTATTTTACTAAGTACCTCAACTTGTACGCACTCCCTGATCAGCGAGCAACTACTGTGGCTAAATGTTTGTTTGAAGATTACATCAGCCAACACGGTGTGCCTTAAAGTTTGCACACTGAACAAGGCCATCGGTTCGACTCTGATCTCGTCAAAGAACTGTGCACCCGTCTGGGAATACATAAAACAAGGACATCTCTTTATGATGCTATGTCAGATGGCATGGTGGAACGGGCAAACAGAACCATCAAGGACCAGTTGGCAAAATATCTGTACACCAGAGGAGGTGAATGGGATGACCACCTGCAACAGGTTGAATTTGCATATGTAACTTATGCCTCTTGCATGTTACATTAAATACATTATATGAGTTTTACATGGTTATTATGTCTAATCTTGTAATATAGAATTTAATTTTGGCAATAATTTTACGTTTATTTGATAGTTGTAAGGTGTACATATTTGTGTTATTATATTTTTATGCTGATTATTTATGTTTAATATTTAATCCTAGGCTACTATAGAAACTAGTAACTATGGTCACGATTCAGCTATAAAGCCCATCACCGGGGGAACAAGTCAGACCAGGCTTGTATCCCCCAGGTGAGTGGCTATTTAGTGAAAACCTGCAAATATTAGTATTGTAAGTTTCCTTTGATTATGATTTTTTACTGAATAGTTTTACTCAGACCAGGCTTGTATCCCCCAGATCCTGAAGTGCTTGTAAGCAATAAATAATCATTGTTGAATCAACATCGGAGCTGTTTGTGTGTCTTCGTTGGAGTCAACTGTCAGCCATTAGTCCACCACCATCATCAACACAATGCAGAGACTGTTGGCTGTTACCACTACCAGCGATATTAAGAAACGTAACGGGGTGTTATAAACTGTGTACAAGATAGATTAGATTGACCCCCGTTACTCATACAACACAAGTGTTCACTCCTCTACCAAACACACTCCTTTCTTCCTGGCCCATGGTAGAGAGGCCCGTCTGCCTGCTGATCTCCTGCTTGGAGACTCCCCAGGAGTTTCAAATGCCACTCCAGGTACTCCAAGTGAATATGCCAATTCTGTATTAAAGAGACTGTGCGCTGCTTTTCACTCTGTTGCACATAACACTGAGGCAGCAGGTGCTCAACAAAAGCACTACTATGATCATCGGATGAAACACAGCCTACGAGCCAGGTGATTTAGTGTGGGTTGACCTTCCTGCCCTTGCTAGACAAAAGCTGTCACCTAAGTGGGAGGGCCCTTCCAAAGTATTACGATGTTGGGACTCAGGTGCAAGTGACATCGGAGTAGACTATGAACTTTTGGACCAGCGGGACCCTAGAGCTACGCCTAAAGTCATTCAGTACAACCGTCTAAAACCTTACTGCCTGGTCAGCTGAAAGGAGTCCACCCACACCTTCGGGACTGGCTGCACAAAGCCCAGGCCCCCCACTGCGCTGTCAGGCTGCAGACCTTATGTTTACTGGGGCCCATCCGCACAAAGGTGCTCTGTGACTCTGACTAGGGCTCAGATAAATGTTTGTCCTCTGCCTCAGAAGGCGGCTACTACTTCAACACAGGGGGGAGACAATACTGCAACAGGATCTCCAAGTGAACTGTCTCCTGTAGTCCAGCCTTTTGCAGAAGTGAGGACCAAGTCGGGACATTGTGTGCGTCCCCTAGTGCGTTACATGCCTGGTGAATGACTGTTGCTCATTTCTGATGTTGATTGACATGTACGAGCATTACCAAAAAAAAGAAAAAGGACGGAGAGACACTGTTATGGACTTACACTTAGAAAAAAATAATTACTGTGTATGCTGTTCTACTATTAATTGTTATGTTACTCCTGTTTTATTATCTTCATCTGTTTATATTGGTGTTAAGTGTGAGTTCAGCTATCTTGAAGCGAGGATGCTTCTTTTGTAAGGAGGAAAGATGTTTAAGAGTAAAACTGTCATATGTAAACATAATTGTGTAAACACAGGTTTAAAAATAATTGTGCAGAGATAAGTTTGGTATATTCTTATTGAATTGCTATCTATCATCTTGTTCCTTACTGGCAGGAACTGGAACAGAAATAGCCTCTGCAGTATATTCATTCTCACAGTCTCCATCCTCCCTAGAAGGGACAGTGGAAGGACCTCCCATCTCAATATGTCCTTTTTCACTTTTTCCAATAATCTGCCATAATTGGCTTTAAATAGTTGAAAAGAATAGTAAGTAGTTATAATAGTAGGAGTAATAATAATGCCAAGGTATCTGAATCCCTGTTTGGACCAACGAAATTTAACCTTCCTGTCTAGTTCTCCCAAGCTTTGCATAAGGGCTGGTATGGATGTGATAGGATCACTTATAAATGTCATCGGCAAAAAGGGATATCTTATACTCTACACCTTCCTAATCCTTTATTCCTTTGATAAGTTGATTTTGTCTTATCAGCTCTGCACTGTAAATGCAAACAATGTCCTCACTTAAAGATGTAGTCTACGATTCTAATTCAAAACAATTTTTGTCAAATTCAGTGAATATCTCCTCACGGTCCGCTAGCTTTCCGTTCTGTGTGCACTGAAAAAAAAGTCTGATGTTCGTACAGCCCTGGCTCTGTAAACGGGAAACAAACAGAGCAACTCGGGTAGAGCCACCAACCCAGGTCGTCAAAGACCGACGCTTTAGCCACTAAACACTTCGGTGACACTAGTATGTCACAACTCGTGCTCGTGCACAGGTCAAACTAATGCTGTGCATTACTCACGTGAGTTTGAAGGAGCACTGAAGGGAGGGATGTATTTATTTGGCTGTTGAATTCAAATATCAACAAGCTTTCTCCAGAATCACAGACTAAAAGTGTAGTCCAGTTTGTCCAGGGCTTTGTATGAACACTGGACTGTTTTTTTCAGCGCACACACAGAATGGAAAGCTAGCAGATATTCACTGAATTTGACAAAAACTGTTTTGGATTAGAATCGTAGACTACATTTTTAAATAGTGCATTTAACTTAATTTGTACTAGTATTTTAATTTTACTTGCTTACACAGAGTTTTCTGTACTTTTTGCCCACATGTTTAATTTAATAACACTAAGCTATAGGACTGTGTGCATGTCCTCAAACCATGCGCATTAACACTTAGCGCGCATCTACCATTGGAACCATGAGGCTAGCTGTGCACTCAAGTAAACAGGTGGCTCTAACATTGATATCGGTAGTGTCAATATTTTTTTATAATATTGTCAATACAGGCTTGAATTGTTATCATAAATCACACAGGACCTGTAGCCTATGTCATAAACAAAATAAGCTTATCAAACACGAAAGCAAGTATTCCTTAAATTAGTTAGCTAACGCTAGCTAGCCAGATTGAGTCGTTTCTGTGACCACACAACCGAAAAAGAGTGACTGGTTTTTATTCAGGTAACGTTAAGAAATGTGACAGAATGCAACCTGGCTTGATAACTGTTGTCTTGTGTAAACGCACAAATATTTCTTTTTCATATTGGGGTGCAGTCTTTCTCGTGCTGCAACTTGGAGCCTAAAAAGTTGTGTGTAAGTTAGCTGGTCCTGGCTCGAGACCTTGAGGACCTCCCGTCATCCCGAGGCCAATAACAAAAGGATCGGGGAGCTGTATGTTCTGTTCATGTTTTATTTTAGTTGAAATTGGCGTAAGGACAGGTTGCATTGAGTTACATTATGATGCGTTCAAGCGCTACTTGAAAAAATGAGTATTAAGCGAAGATAATTAATTGCATACTTGTGAGGCATTCATACTGTATTAATTCATGAATTTCACACTTGTGAGGCAAGTCTGTGAGGAAAATTGGTATGTAAGCAAAGATAAGATGATCCAAATCATTTTATGATGCATTCATGCTATCAGTAAAATGAGGTGTAGGCGAACATAACAACCTAATTCAAGTCACTCCTATTGCAGCTCATTTGGAATGTGTTGTATTTTCACATGACCTTAAATTTAGCTTGTGGAGATCAATCACAATGAATAGATTTACACTTAGGTTGTAATATACTTTCTTTTATTTTATTTCTGTCACTTTCAACTTAAAATGTACTTTTTATTTTTACTGTTTTTATTGTATATGGCCTATATTACTGGACTCATGATGGCAAATAATAACAATGATAAATAATTAGTAACACATCAAAGGGCAGGTTGCCTAGCCCAAATGTTTCAAAATTAGTTGCTACTATAGGTAGTCACTGTCTGTAATAGTCGGACTGATTGTTCTCCTGTATTTTTTCAGGTGTCTACTGGAAGGGGGATGCAGTGGACATGTAGGTTTTGCACTTTTGTCTCTCCCAAAGGAGGCCAGTTATTAAAGCATTACAGATTAAAGCATGGTGGCTTCACAAGAACCTCCCCAATACCATGTCTTCATCAGCAGTGTATTTGCACATTCAAATCGTTTAATGCCCTTAAGGTTCATTTATCCAGATTTCACTCTCAGATCACCAGTGAAAAAGATGATGTACAAACATTTAATTGTCACGCGTGTGAGTTTAATGAGCCATGCAGTGAAAATGATTTTTTTACACATTTAGGCAAGCATCTGAGATTGATACAAAAAGTGCAGTGACCCTATCTGGATTGTGACTTTGAAACAAATGTTTATTCTACTTTTAACACACTGTGGCACTGAGGTGAGCACCTCTGTCCCAGCTGAAGATGTCACTAGTTTGGAGGAAGAGGAGCTGACAGGTGTTCAATTCAATTCAGTTCAATTTTATCTATGTAGCGCCAAATCAGAAGCGTAGCCAGAACAAAAAGTTTGGGTGTGCCTCAGGAAAACTGGATGTGACAACAGCTGAAGTACATAGTGACATAGCTGAACCACCATTTTGTTAGGTATGCTCAAAATAAACTCTGTTGCATGAGGCGCACAACCTCTCAGTTATTACTATTTCCTACTAACTAATGTAGTGTTGGGAATCGGCCCATGAATGAAACCTTATTCAAAATGGAGACTGACCGCATGGCTTCTTGTGAGAACAAAGGGAGCCATCAAGCTCTTTTTCAGGAGCCTCCATTTTGTCTTTCACACCTCTGTGAGGAACCCCGCCCATT